>JAINUV010001347.1:0-106686 GCA_020205505.1 Panax japonicus
ATAAAAGGATATTTGGGCGCCACAAGGCTACGGAGATAAACCTCTACGGAGAGGAATCCAACCGTACGATTCCTTATAGTCTTCAGTAACACTTTTATTAATATTATTTATATAAATATCGTAAAATAGATACAACTTGATAACTCAAAACAACACTGAGATACTGTTCCAAAAAGAGTAGTCATTCGAACCGAATTTGAGAATCGTAGTGATCTATTCGAAAATATTTATATAGATATCAATTGTGACAATTATAAATTCTGTTATACTTGGGCGCCGCAAGGCTACGGAGATAAATCTCTACGGAGAGGAATCCCGTACGATTCCTTATAGTACCAAATGACACTATTTATAATCAGTTCACATAATAAAATATTCTTATATATTATTTGAGTTAAACAAATAATCTCTACGGAGAGGAATCGAACGTTATTCTCAAAATCCGCGAAAGCATGTAATGAGATGATTTTCGCGAATCGTGTGTGCTGCTATTCCTGGAATCACGTGGCTGTAACTTTTATATATATGATAAGGGTGAATAACTTCCTTTTTAAAAAAAAACGTGGCTAGCATGTTTTTGGTTACAGGATAATCATGTCATACTTATATATATATATATATATATATGGGAGCTCTTTCATAGCAACCGTTGCTATGAGTACTGTGCAACACCCCCTTTTTGTACCGTTGATAAAGTGAATTGATGGTTGAGATTAGCTTTTGTGTTTGATAAGCCGGCACAGGTTGTTGTGCCTAATTATACATCTGTACGCATTCTATTTTAATAAGTGAATATTAACTTGTCAGTATAATTATAAAAAGTGAATATTTACTATTAAAATAATTCGGCCGGTACAAGCTGATACAGCTGGTACATTTTATTTTTAATTTTTTTTTTATTTTTCCGGCGGTACAGGCTGATACGGCTGGTACATATTATTTTAAATTTTTTTTTTATTTTTCAGCCCGGTACAGGTTGATACGGCTGGTACATTTTTTTTTAATTTTTTTTAATTTTTAATGTATCAAATGTCTCAAAATATATCAAAAATATATTAAATATATCAAAATTGTATCAAATGTATCAAAAATATCAAATGTATCAAAAATATATCAAAATATATCAATTATCAAAAATGTATCAAAATATATCAAAAATATATCAAAAATATATCAATTATCAAAAATGTATCAAATATCTCAAAATATATCAAATGTATCAAAATTGTATCAAATGTATCAAATATATCAAAATGTATCAAATGTATCAAATATATCAAAAATTATCAAAATATATCAAAAATGTATCAATTATCAAAAATGTATCAAAAATATATCAAAAATATATCAAATGTATAAAATATATAGAAAATGTATCAAATGTATAAAATCATTTCTTAATTAAAATCATTGCTTAATATATAAAATTATTAATAATAATCATTGCTTAATAAATATAGATATTAACTTATTTCTAAATATCAAACCCCCATATGGATTATATAGACTTGTTAATAATAATAAATCGTAATAATAATAATGCAAGAATATAGATTTTGGGGGATGGTGAAGTTTTAATATAAAGACATATCATTGGCTGAAATTAACAGCTAGGCCTGTGGTGTTCGGGTGGTCATATGACGTGTGTTTAGAGTTTGAGGTTGCGAGTTCGAGTCTGTTTAGCAGTGAGTTGCTTGAATAAAATAATTTTTTTTATTTTTTTAATACAAGCCGTGACAAGCTATACCGGTCGGTTTTTTTTTTTCCAATTTTTTAATACCAGCCGTATGAGCCTGTACCGGCAGGGAAAAAATAAAAAAAAATTAAAAAAAATGTATCAGCCGTATCAGCCTGTATCGGCCGGGAAAAATAAAAAAAAATAAAAAAAATGTACCAGCTGTATGAGCCTGTACCGGCCGGAAAAAATAAAAAATGTACCAGCCGGAAAAAAAAAAAAAATTAAAAATAAATGTACCAGCCGTATCAGCCTGTACCGGCCGAAAAAATAAAAAAAATTAAAAATAAAATGTACCAGCCGTATCAGCCTGTACGGACCGAAAAAAATAAAAAAAATAAAAAATAAAATGTACCAGCCGTATCAGCCTGTACCGACCGGATTATTTTAATAGTAAATATTCACTTTTTATAACTATACTGGCAAGTTAATATTCACTTATTAAAATAGAAGCCGGTACAGGTGTATAATTAGGCACAACAACCTGTGTCGGCTTATCAAACACAAAAGCTAATCCAAGCCATCAATTCACTTTATCAACGGTACAAAAAGGGGGTGTTGCATAGTACTCATAGCAACCGGTTGCTATGGAAGGGCTCCCATATATATATATATATATATATATAGGGATTCCATCCACAGCAACCAGTTGTTGGGGAGCAACCTCTTTTGGCCCAGCCGCTACAACTTGTACCGGCCTTAAACAATTTTTTTTATAAGCAGCTACAGGTTGTAGCGGTTGGGCCAAAAGAGGTTTCTCCCAACAACCGATTGCTGTGGATGGATACCCATATATATATAATATATTATCGTAATAATATATATATATGTAATATATATTTTAATAATTTATAATTAAAATAAAAAATTTATTTTAATCTTAAAATAAAAAATTATTTTAATATTAAAATAAAGATTTTATTTTAATTTTAAAATTGAATTTCATGCTAACTAATTAGAGTTGAAATTAGATTCCATGATAACTAATTGGAGTTAAAATTGAATTTCATGTTTCCTTAAATAAAGGAATTTATTTAGATATGGAATAAGATTTCATATATTCAAAATAAAGAGTTTATTTGTGAATAGGAAAAGAATCCGTGTTTCCTTAATAAATGATTTTTTTTACTGGAATTGGATTCCATAATTAATTAAAATAAAGGAGTTTATTTTGATTAAAGATTTTGATTAAAATAAAATAGTTTATTTTATTCAAAATTGGATAAATTAAAATAAAATAGTTTTATTTTGATTTAAATTTGGATTAAAATAAAGGAGTTTATTTTGATTCAAATTAGATTTTATACTAACTAAATTTGCCCATTAAATGATATCAATATATATATTAAAGTTTATTATTCATGAGATGAATGTTATTTATTGATGCATATGGTGATGTGTATGATAATAAATGGGATTGATTATGGACTATTGACCAATGTGATTGGATTTTATTTTAGTTGGATGCATGAATGTATGGGTTTTATTAAATGGGGTCTGCGTACCTCGTCTTCTTTTTTTAATGTAAATTCTATCTCCCTCCTATGTACTTCCCCTTGACTGCTGATCAAGGTTTCTATTTATTTTAAATAGTTTTGTAATAGGAATAGTTAGAATTAATTTTGAGAAATTGGAGATCAAGGGCAAGGAGCGCTTGAAGACCCGTTTGTAATGGAGCCCGGTTTAAATGTAATAGTTATATTTAAATATTAATTCTTGCACCCCTAGGGTTTGACCTTTTGGTTCACTTGGTGGCTCTAGTGAACCAAACTAGAATAAAAGTCCATAATCAATCAGGTAGAATATAGTATTCTATATGTGCATGCTTATACTATATATATTATGCAAACATGCTTCGCATGTTTAATATGACGCGTATTTTATATATATTGCATGCGCGCTAAACAAGATGAGACAAATTAATAACAAACCCCTCAAATATTTTATATTAAGTTGTAACGTTCAAAGATATTTGGAATATCGAACGTCGCCTTCTAGCATGATAGAAACAATAGAGTATTGAATATTTAATATGAGTTTGTTGTGCACACAACAGTATTAAATATTTAAGATGTTGTTTTTATCATTGATGTTTATAAGGAATTGAACATTACTGCTTTGTTGTGCACACACAAGGGCTGTAGTTTTTCTTCACTATATGGAAATGCTGGGTCTGACTTAACTTAATCATTTTAGTTCGGATGTGCACACACTTGACCATTATGATTTAAGAGGCAAAATACAAGGAGTTACATAGTTGATGTAATTGACAAGAGTTGTCTACCTATTTATTTATATATAGTTTGTTGTGCACACACAAGGCTATATACATTTGAAATGGGATCCTTATTCTCACTAGCATATCTTTAATTAGATTTGCCGAACTATATATATGAGGGTAATATAGTTTGAAGAAAATAGTGGGAGATACCAATTTAAAACAAGACCTAAATTATTTTGGTAATTAATAAAAGAATGTATGTTAAAATGTTGTTATAAATTCATTTACAGAATTTTACAATGTCTAAATTACTATCACTGCGTAGCATATTAGATGCTAAATTAACCGGACCAATTAAACGGATTGGTTAAGGAAATTGAGAATAGTTCTCAGGCTGAAAAGCTATCTTATGTCCTTAATACGCTATCCCTGCAATGGTTGCAGACAATGCCTCTGAGGAAGATATTGCTACTTTTAGAAAGTGGCAGATGATGCATAGTTGGCTCAATGCATCATGCTCGCATCCATGAGTAACGAGCTTCAGCGTCAGCATGAAACTATGGATGCTCCTACTATATTCCTGCACATCAAGTAGTTGATGGTAGGAAAGTAGGACTGATAGATATCAGATATCGATATCTAAGGAGCTTTCCGATCTAGAATGACCGATGACACTACAGTACAGATAAAAGTCCTTAACATAATCAATTTGATTGATCAATTAGGACAACGTTTTGTCAGGATGGAGAGTTGAGCCAAGATTTGATCTTGCACTCACTCCGGACTCCTTTCACAATTGTTGTGAATTTTTCATATGAACAAGCTAGATATCAGCCTCGCTGATTTGCTTAACATGTTGAAAAATGTTGAGAGTCACTTTCCAACCAAGAAAGACCAATCTTACTGGTAGGGGCCAAAGGATCTTCTGAAAAGAAGAACGATTCTAAGAAGGTAAATAAAGGCAAAAACAAAGGATAATAAGAACAAAATATACGGATAGCAAAGGAGTTTGCTTCCACTGCAATAAGCCTGGACACTGGAAAGAAACTGCAAGAAGCATCTTGCAGAGGCTAACCAAAGAAGCTTAGTGAAGTTTCGGTTACAAATACAATTTTGTTCATGATTTAAAATAAATTTTCTTTAAGTCAAGGTTCTACTTGGGTATTGGATACCGACTTTGGTTATCATAAATATAGATTTATGAAGGGACCAAGTAGAAGTAGAAAGCTAAACAAATATAAACCTATGTGTGGGAAATGAAGCAAAGGTTGCTGCATTAGCCATAGGAACTTATAGTTTAGCATGCCTACGGGCAAACTATTAAGTCAATAAGTTGTTATTGTATTCCAGTTCTTGTTAGAAACATTATTTCTATTTTATTGTTGGACAATGAAATCTTTGGTATTATATTAAGAACAATTGTTGTTCTATTTATAATAATAATATTTTGTATAGAACTGGAATATTACTTAATGATTTTGTATACTTGACTTACGTGAAAATAATTTTGCAAATTGAACAAACTAGTATAAGAAAAGGAATGATCATTCAAAGAGTTGAATGTGTGTATTTGTAAATAGTGTGAATTATTTGAAAGGTTCAAAGAATTCAGAAGTGAAACAAATTACAAAGTATTAGATTCTTTGATTAGATCAAGGAATAATACTTGTGCAATAAGTTCTAGATCATCTCAAATGGTTTTCTCACAATGGACGCCTCCTGATACGCAATAATTGATTGATGTATCTGAAAGGAAAAATCGTACCTTGTTGGACATGGTGCGGTCCATAATGATTTTACCGACATTCCAGTATCCTCTGGGGTATGTCCTAGAAATGGCTGCATATCTACGAAAAGGTAACCTCAAAATCCGGCCCCAAGACTCCATAAAAGTTATGGACAGGGAGGATTCCTAATCTTAAGTATGTTAAGATAAGGGGTTGTCCAACTTATGTGAAAATTTCAAAGGATAAGCTTGGGACAAAATTTGACAAGTACAATTTGTGGGACATCCTAAAGTAAGTTTAGGTTATGTTCTATAATCCTACTTAGCAAAAGGTGTTTGTTGCGAACCACACTACCTTCTAAGATACAGGTGGTTATGTATGAAGGAGCTAGTGGGAGGATAATACATCTTGAAAGTTCAAGAACCACAAAAACTATAAGTCAAATAAGAGGAACCTATAGATAGACCTATTGTACCACAACCGAATCGTAAATCTGGAATAGTACCAAGATACCTGGAGGTATGGATTCATCATGGATGATGATGATGAGGTACGTATCATAGAAGATGATGATCCAGTTACATACGATGAGGTAAGAGTTGTAGACACTCAGAGAAATGGATTGAAGCAAGCTTCTATGGAACATTCGTTTTGATGAGACAATCAAAAGAGTTTGATTTTATCAAAAACAAGAATGAACCTAGTGTGTACAAAAGGGTCAGTGGAGCGTTGTGACATTCCTAGTATTATATGTTGATATACTACGGTAGGATAAGGAATGATATACCAATGCTACAATCAGTAAAGATAAAGTTGTCTAAACATTCCTTCACGAATGATTTGGGAAGAGTATCGTAATTGAGGATCAAATCTATAGATAGATTTAAGAGGATGCTCGACTTAACCCAAGAACGTATATTCATTTTGATGCTAAATTCATTAGCATGGCAAACTCCAGAGATGTCTCATGTTGATGAGTCATGGAGTGAATCTCTCTTAATAGTCCCCATAGACTCCTGAAAAAACGATGATCGCATGAGTGAAAATCATTTATACAATGAAAATATACGAGACCTAATATTGATCAGTCATATTCTGGAGAAGATCACTATAGACAGTGGAAAAACATCTTAAAGTACTTAACCGGCACTAAGGATGTGATCAATTTATGGTGAGTAGAATTAAAACTAGAAGGCTTAACAGACTCAAGTTTTCAGACAGACCAAGACAACAGAAAATCCACTTTAAGGTAAAGCGTTACCTTGAACTATGGTGTAGTGAATTAGAAAGGTTCCCAAACAGTAAAGGTTGTTGGTTTAGTGATAAGACAAGTATATAGCTGTAAATGAAGCTTGTAGGTTAATTGTTTGGATAAAAAGTTCATTACAGAACTAGGAATAGTTCCTAGTCTCATCTTGGATCTAACATGTGTTGTGGCACTTTCATTTGATTATAAGAATCATTAAAAGATGGGAAATCACTATAGAGATAGTGGACTCTCAAGAACAACATTACATATCCATTAACTAAAGCTATCCAACAGTAGATAATCGTCACTTCGAGAAGAAGGGGCCCTGTCAATTGAAAAGACGAGAAATAAGAGTAAAGGGTCCCCGCCAATGAAAAAATAAAGAGAAAGCATGAATACCCTATTTGATCCCTTAATCTTGCTAATGTGTGAATTCAGTTGGAACTTGTCTATTTTGAAAGTTTTAAGTTTGCGCTGTATGATTCCTTCTAAGAAATTGGTTATGTATTGAATTTGAGTCCGTATCAGTATCATGGATGTTGAACACACACACACATTATTACCAATGATAATGGTTTAAGATTTGAGAACTAATAAGGAATTATTGATTGGTTTTGGTGATTAAGATTGTAGTGTTTGCTTGTTTTCCCTAAGGCCAGTGTGATAATTTTGATTCTGTAACACTGTTGAATTCGTAATCATATAGATTAGATACATTACATCTCACTACATTGCATTGCATAGCATGTAGTTTTATTTTGTGCTCGAGGACTAGCACGATTTAAGTTTGGGGGATTTTGATAAATGGATTTATATCCACGAATCGATGTTTATTTCGAGCTTAATCGTTGTTACTTCTTGTTTTCATGTTCATTTTTACTCTTTTTGTGTTGTTTTATGTGTAGGGTAGTTTTTGTGGCAAGTAGCGAAGAAAGGACGTCATTTGGAGCAATTATGGAAGTAAATATGAAGCAAGCAACATTAACTAGCAGAACCTACCCCCGTCGGGGTGGGCCATTTTTGCCAATACACCCCCGCCGGGGCAGGGGGGTCTTCAATATTGTTTCACAGAATGCATGCCCGCTGGGGTGGGCTGATTATAGGCTCCTACCCCCGCCGAGGCGGGGGGTCTCGAATGATGAGTGTCCTGTTTTGCTGCAAACTTTGCTGGAACATGGTTTGTTGGCACTTGGATTACAATTGAATTCTAATGAGCATAGGACTTTGACAAAAACGTGTGTTGGATGTATATGGAGCAATTAACAACGAATTGAATAACACACATGGCAAATTACAGAGATCAATTTCAAAATTTCATAGCAAGCTTTGGAGGAAGACTTTGAAGAGATTTTTGCGTCGATTGCAAATTTTGGCTACGTGAAGGGTGTTTTTCATTATTCTTCTTCTTAGTCTTATATTTGTAATTGAAAGGATTTTTTCTTTAAATTATTAAGTTATTATTTCATTCATGATGAACTAATTCACTTTTTAGGCTTATGATGGATCCTTAAGTGAAACGATGATTTTGTAATTTGATTTCCAGTTCAATAAGCTATTTTCTAGTTTATCTATATTAATTTGAGCTTGAATTTATGAATTGCCTGATCAACAATCCTTTGTGGATTTATATGGAATCGAGAGAGGATATACGAATCTAGACTTAGTTAATATGGCATGTGTTCATGAATTTTGTGGATAACATAATCTTAATGAATGTTAATGTAGAGATATGCTTGACATCATATGTAATCGGATAGAGAACTTAATCTTAAACCTTCTTTAATTTTAATTCACATAGAGATATAGTGAGTTAGTTGATTAAGGTGTTTAACTTATTTTTATCTAATTTATGGATTTAAGTTAATATGGTATTAGTGCATCGAGAGGTGGCTAGTACTACTTTCGTGTTCTTGATTAATAAACTGGAATAGTGAGTTGAATTGGAATAAAGGTGGAAAAATTAGAGTGAAGCTTAGGGTGAAATCATAAGTCTAATTCTTCATTAATTATTTGAAATTTTAGTTTTGATTTTTGTGATAGTATATTTATTAATAATTTAGTTTTAATAATTTTAATCATTGAATTGGACAGTTTAATAAAATTAGGATTAATAGGAAATTGATAATTGTAAGGTTAAATTTCTTACTAATTTATCTCTATGGGAACGATACTCTACTCACTATTATATTACTTGTTGATCACGTATACTTGCGTGCTGTGCGTAACTAAATTTTACCCAACAATCAACCACCACAAAGTAAACTCCAGGCAGGACTGAGTGTAAAAAAAGCAGTATGTTAGATCCCAGAGGGCACAATAGATCTAGAAGGGGGGGGGGTTGAATAGATTCTTTTCTTTTTAAAATACTTTTCTGCTTTATGATGTATTGTTCATATTAGATTATATGACAAACATAGAATCTTTTCAAGCACAACGGAATAAGTAAAAGATTCCCCTCATTCATTGATATATTCATAATCATACAAACATTGTTCGTTGGGTTAGTTTAGTTGTAAGCAGTTAAAACATACATAGCAGTTATAGCAGTTATAGACATAATGTAAATGACTTAATGTAAAAGACATAAGGGGTTTTAAGTGGTTCAGAGACTCAAGCTCCTAATCCACTCTTCTGCTTTCAACTAGCAGGATTTCCACTAAGGAAGGGAAGCACCCTGAATCTCTACGATTCCTTCAAGGCCAGCAGCCTTGGGACTTCAGTTCACTAAGAACTCTTCAAGGCCAGCAGCCTTGGGACTCCTCTAGTTCCCTAGGAACTCTTCAAGCCCAGCAGGCTTGGAACTTCGTTTAGTCCCTCTGGACAAGGACCCTTTGGCCCTGCTTTGTTTAGTCCCTCCGGACAAGGACCCCTCAGGCCCTGGCTTCTTTGAGTTGTTGTTGTTGTTGTTGGAGTCGGTGCTGAGCTGCTAAGATGTCTTCATGCTCTGAACATCTTCTATCTTTAGCAGCTTCGGCATGATCATCCTTGAAGAACAGTTGAGTGTTGCATGATGCTCAGCTTCTTAGGTTGCTCAACTACTCCGGATGACCCCTTGATGAACTGCCTTGAAGATCATTCTCCTTGGTACTTGATGGCTGCACATGAGAGGCTTCTAGGATGACTGTAAGCTCTTCTGCAAGGTACCTAGAAGCTTTCTCAAGCTTGACACCAAGATGGCTTTTGTGATCTCCCTTCTTGCTACTCGATGCCTTCCCATGATGGACTTGCTAAGATGACCGTAAGCTCTTCTCTATTGTACTTAGAGTCTTCCCATGATGGACATCCAGATGGCATGATGCTCTTCTTTCTCTCGGCAGTTCAGAACACTCTTCATGTAGTAGAACTCTCACTTCTACATAGTAGAACTCACACTTCTACTTCTTTCTTGATCTGACTTTTGAGTGTTCTTGGTGGATCGTAGAGTGAGTCTCTGGACTCACTATTACTTGATTCGACCAGTCCACCTTCTCTCCAAAACTCAACTTCTCCAGCACTCTTTGATCTTTGAAGCTCTTCTTCATTTATACACCTTCCCAATCCTTCCATTGGAAAGTAGCCATTGGAAGCTATTCAAATGTCTTCACAGATCTCAAGTTGCTTGATGTAGACTGCTTGATGTGACATGACATACTTTTTCTGACTCTGCAGTCTACTTTTTCACCTACCCTGTCAGATGTATCACTTTACTGTCCTGGGCAGGTCGAAGACTTTATTTCTTCTGATTTCTTGATCAGAGGTTGTCCTTTTGCATCGATGCTCTTAATAAGCACTTGTCCGAATTACCCTTCAGATTGAACAGTTGCCAATGCCTCAATCTTCAGGTATCCGAGCTCTACGATTCTGATGCACGTCTTCAGGGACCTGATCGTAGTGTCTTGTTGACTGGTGGAGACAACACTACGATCTAGAAGAGTGTTGATTGGATCTTCAATGTAGAACACCTCTTCCTTGTATTGTGCAGTGCTTCAATACTTCTATTTGCTTTGACTGTTCTCAAATACTGATGGCCTAATTCCTTGCTCTGGTTCCCTTCTGAATATCAAGACACTTCAGATTTGTGGCGCGTCCAGCTTGCTTTCTCCTGATGATCTTCCGCTCACTTATCATCAATGAACTGACCCTGCACTTAATCACTTTAGCCTTGCTCTTCAGAAGCTGACCAGTATCTCGGTTCACCTTCCATCAGTTCTTTCTTTATCTGACAAACACTACGATCCTGGTTGCTTCCAAGATCGTTGTATTCTGTTTTCTTGATAGCAACTGCATTAGCTGACTTTTCCTTAGTCAACTGCTGAAGTCTTCTTTGAATCATCTTGTGGAAGACTTCATCACGAACGGCCTTTCAACTCAATCTTGATGCTGATTGGTTTGGTGCTTACTTCTTCTGCTAGCCTGCATGCCATTCGTTGAGTGCTCTCTGGTTCCCTTCTGTGGATTACATCTTTGCAGTGCCAACTAGAGGCTTCGTACCTTTGGATATTCTGGGAGTGCTCATTCGTTGAGAACCGTATCTGCTCTACGATTCTGACTTAGAATTGTGAGCATTACTGTTGGAGTCGTAGTTCTGCACTCTACGATTCAGCTTCGGCTGTGCAGACACTACGATCCCGAAGATCAGATCTTGACACTCTACGATTTCTGCCTTGAGCTTGTTGTCTTCATCTGATCTTGTCCGACTACGATCTCTGCATTTGTTCAGTGGACTCTACGATCGCAGAGTGTGGTATACGATCCTTGTCTTTGACTTCGGCATCGCTAGACTCTACGACTCTGAGCGTAGAGTGCATTTTATACTTAGCTTTGGCAGATTGTCGTTCGGCTTATAGGCAGGCTGTCTCTACTATTCAGAACATGACTTCCTCAGTACACTACGATCTCGAGGAGGCTCTTCTTGACACACTACGATCCTTCTTCGTTTCCCCTGGAAGTCTACGAACTCCGAGATCTCACTATCTTGCGTACTCTTATTCTGCCTTGATAGCTCCCGAGTTGACTCTGACTCTCCTGACAGACTACGACTTCTGGTGCAGTGCTCGACGATCAGACAAGCCAATTTATTACATCATAAGATCAACCTAACAAGCTTGATCTTTCTATATTTATAGTCCTTGTACATTATTTCTTTTTAAGGACTTTACAAAGCTGTTTTGCTTATGTAGGATCAACCTAACATTTTTGATCAATTCATTCTAAATCCTTGTACATATATTTCTATTATCTATCAAAGGACTTAACAACTTTTCTTCATGAAAACATACTTGCATATTCATTCATATATATATCATAATCAAATCATATATAAATAGGAATATCATTCACATGTTTATTCCCGACACAGTAGAAACGATCAATCGCCAAGAAGTAAACTCCAGGCGGGACGGAATGTAAATAAAGCAGTAAAAGGCCACAAAGTAAACTCCAGGCCTGACATAAATATATATATATATATATATATATATAAAAGCGGTAAACACATAGGATATATATCGATCCCAGCTCGGTTTATCATTTCAGCGATTTGTCGCTATATATATATACTTGTATATATACAAGTATATATATATATATATATATATATATATATATATATATATATATATATATATATATATACTTGGATTATACATCCAGAGCGTTTACTGCAATTATATATATATATATATATATATATATATATATATATATATATATATATATATATATATATATAAAAGCAAATAAACGCTCCGGATGTGAGTCTAGGATCAATCGAGGCATAACTCGATAATGTTAGTCCATATATATATACAAACAGAAATGAAAACCACGGACTGAAGTCCGGGCATACACACACAACATGACTCTTAACATGAATAAGATTGTGTGCAAAGTTGAAGAGAAAGGCTTTATAGTGTGTAAGAAGGCTTATAGTGGGCTGCCAAATAAGACTTCTATGGCATTAAGTGGATGAACACTCAGCTCCCACCAATAAAAATATATCTATATGTTAGCTCACAAAGGTTTAAAACGAGAAAGCACTCAATATAGGGTGTATACAAAATAAATTTGACAGGGCTTCGTCACCTTTTTTTTCTCTTGACTATGGCCACCCCAAGCCCTATATTTATAGAGGTGGGAGCTGCAAGTGTACCAGTGGCAGCCGCAGGTGCACTTGCGGTTGCCTTGGGTGCCCCGGGCTCCGCGGGTCCTGTCGTCTCGAAGTAAGTGCACGCGTGCTACGTGTTGTCCTCTCGAACTTGTAGAACTTCAATCTGAGCATCCGATTGAGGTGTATAAGACCTGTTTCGGACTACCGTTGTCGAGAGCTATGCAATGACATGGGATTAGAGGTTATACGAAGTCAGGAAGATGGAACCATGTCCTATCTCTTCAAGCTTCAAATTTTATTCGGTGTGTTGCCTTACGTAGTAGTCACTCGGGATTGCAATTCTTTGGTTCTTATGGGACATTGTTGTGTAGAATGTATGTTGACTATTATTTGTTGAGACGGCGCCATGTGGGGTTGAGGTGGAAATTTAATAACTTTGCCCTTCATCGGGGTTATCTCTGGTTTTGGCAGATAAAGTAGACGCTGCTCAGGGTTATCTCTAAGATTGGGCTGCTGCAGGTGTTGAATGCCCTCAGGGTTATTTCTGAGGTGTACCTGTTGTAAAAACCCAAAACCCTAATAAGACTCTTATGTATAAATCCCGTTATATAAATAAAATTTCTCCGTTCTGAATGTGTTATGTGTTATTATATACATTGTTTAACAAATTTGACAAAATAAATTTTTGTCCGAAAAACGTCGGGCTTGACACCTCGTGCTTAAATTTTTTTTCGTAATCGGACTTTTCGATAAAATTATTTTGATAAGTTGCTTTTTCATGCTTACACTGACAAAATGCTTTGTCGTGCTTGTTATGATTAGTGAGAAATTTAGGTTAACAACCCTAGATTAACAAACCCTAACCCTAATTAGCAAAACCCTAACCCTAATTTGTAAACTTAACCCTAATTAGATAAACTAACTCTAATTAGGTTATGTTAACACCTAATCATGGTTAGTAAACTTCAGTTAGGTACTAATAAACATTACTTAACAATCCTAATCATTAGAAACAAAACCCTAATCAGGATTAGTGAAGATTAAAGCCTAATTAAGCTACTAATTAAACCTAACTAGCTCACAAGTAGGTTAGGAGTCACCCAACCAAGTTCCAAGGCTACTCATGAACTATTAGTAAACCCTAAGTAGCACAAGTAACTTTGCATCAGATCTTTGTAGAGGTAAGTTGCTCAAAAATGACCAAAAAGCCAAGTTGAAGAATTCTATAAATAGGAACTGTTAACGCCAAGATCTTCTACCACGTCCCAATCACGTAAGATGCCCTGATCCTGCACAGTAAACACGGAAAACACCACAAGCTTGACGGCCGGACCGCCGGGGGATAGCTCACGCGTGAGAGTGAGTAAATGTGTTCACAAGGTTAACAATGGAGGATGTAATGTCTAGTGTATTGAGAGAGATAATAATTTTGTTGTGTGTATGTGAATATGAAATATGAACATACCTGGTTGTGAATACTTGGTTGATAAGCTACACTCTCTTGCCTGGTCTACAGCGCCACCCATTACCTCTGACACAACCCCCGTGATCTGATGGATCCTGCCATCTGCCTGTAGTCTACTCACTACATTTAGCCACTATTTACATCGCCGGCCGGCTATAATCCCATCTACATTAATGCATGGCAGGTGCCTTAGTCAACTGTCATGCTTTTTCATCATTACAAGTCAAAGTAATAGATATTAAATGATCCAATGGGTTAATCCAACGAACCGACCCGATCTTACAGGGTTAAATAGAAATGATATGATGACTAGGCCCAGTGACTCTCAAGGTTCAATAATGAAGGCCCAATGGATTAATTTAATAAGTAGGCCCAACTTAATTGGCCCAAAGAGTGGAAATATCATGACCCAACATTTCCCCTAGTTTTTTGTTGAACAGAATGTTTGATAGAAAACTATAAATGGTTCATGATATTAGAACTTAATAAAGGCCCATAACAGGAAGTAATTGAGACATATCTGATTTGGTCCATAAGATGAGACGGGGAATGGCTAAATATTCAGAGTACAAGGCCCAGTCAATAAAGGATTGAAATTGAAACAGATGACCTAAAAACCGGAAGTCCAACCGAGAAGCCCAATCTGACAAAATATCTAAGAATTGATCTAGAAGTTTCCCTTTCGAATTCTCATCATTACTAACATTTAATGCGCCGGTCTCATTCACCGTGTGACCGTCAGTATAAGAGACACACTTTACCAATTCTGGCGGTTTTACTTGCCAATTTGAACTTTGAACTTTTAAGCTTTCTCCTCTTTCCCAAAAGTTCTCTCTTAGCTTTACAAAAATCTCAACAATGGTGACTGTGAGTTCTAGCCAAAATTCCCCTCTTCGTGTGACTCCTGTTAGCTCCATTTCACCCAATCCAAACCCTAACCAAGAGGGTTCGAGCTCAAATCCCCAAATCCCTTCAATGCCTCCTTCTGACTTCTTCAAGGATGGGAAACAGTTTCCTCATGCCAATACCCCATCCACTGTTACAGAATCTGAGATATGTTTCCTCCGGACTCGTTACCAGATTCTGGATATGTACGCTATAAGGGCTCCGACTCCTGAGGAACTTTGTACCAGCGACCAGATGGTTGGGTTGCTATGCCCGTTACTTTCCTTGAAAAGGAGATTCGTCTACCCCTTCATGCCTTCGTCATTACCCTCCTAGGGTTCATAGGAGTGGGTTTCGCCCAGCTGGTCCCTAACTCCTACATCCATATCCTGGCATTCATTGCCTTCTGTCATGAGCTAGGGATTTCCCCCCTCCGTCGACATCTTCTTTACCCTCTTCTCAATCGGTAGGTCCCGAGAACGAGGTTTCAAAATATTGAGCAAACAGTCTCCTCGACCCAACTCCAAATTGAGAAGAGGCCCCTGATGGATACCCCTTCAAACAATAAGGGTTGGCATGAGAAGTTGTTTTTTGTTACGGGGCCCGAAATCTCTTCTATTCTAGATTGGACTATCTCTGATCGGATCTCTGCTGACTTTGGAGATATCCCTAAAGATCGTGTGAAGGAGATGATAGATTTTTTGAAGAAAATTCCTCCGAAGGAATGGAGGTTTGCTCTTCTGACCAAGCAAGCCTGGCTGTATAACCATAAATGTAAGTTTCAAACAACTTTTTAACATAGTTTTTTGAGATATTTAAGTGACATGGGTTCTGATGCATGCTTATCTGCAGTGTCTCTGATCAGAACAACTTCTACGGAAGTAAAGAACTGGAGGACTTTTTGGCAGGGAAGATTACTGATGCGAGTGAAGAGCTTCCGACCGAAGAGTCTTCCCGAGCCGATCTTCCCGTCACCGATCCACCAACTTTTTCCCTTCGGGACAAAGAACCCCAAACTGACGAACCCATCATCCCCGAAGAATCCCTCAGACCTCGCCGAAGGAAAAGAGATGCCAAGAGGTCAAAATCCACTCATCCGGAGACAATCCCTGAAAGTGATCTAGAAACACTCCCCGAAATAAATCCACAAGCGGCCCCTTCATCCCATCTTAGCTCCGCACCTTCCGAACCCGCTCCGATTAAGAGGAGCTTGCTTGACATACCTATACACGATCGGGCGAAAGTCCTTCGTGCTAAGAAGGTAAGGACGAAGATCACACCTTTAACTGCCGATGAGCTTCTGGTTCCTCCATCTTCAACTATCATTCCCCCACCGGTCCCAGCCGAAACTCGTACGCCTGATGATGAGTGGGTTGAATCTGTATCCACCTCATCCCGAAAAAGGAAACAACCATCATATGGCCATCCAGGTTCATCCTCTGCTTCTTCATCAGTTCCCGAACCTACTCCTGCTCGATCTCCTTCGCTAGAAAATATACATGTGGACTCCTCGCCAGTTCGCAATCAACCCACGTCTTCTCCTCCAAGACAGTCGACTTCCGAATTCCAGCATGAAGCCATGGCTTCTCCAACCATGTGGCCTCGATTCAATGTCAACTTCCCCTTCCAACTGTTCGACACCTTCGTCCGTGAAACTGATGACCATCGATTTGGGAACAGTTCGAACGGGGATTTGCTTAGCGAAGGCATGAGCTACCTGGTGAAGGTAAATGGTTCTCTCCTATATTTCCATATTTACCTTCATACTTGTACATCTGAAATTGATCAAATAATACTGGTTACGTGTAGGCCAATGCTGTATTCGGGCATCTGCGTCCCAGGTCTATTGAGGCTGAAACTGAAGAAGAGGCCTTGAGGAAGGAGAACGCCATCCTGAAGTCGGCTCTGGCTAAGGAAAGGACTTAACGCGAAGGCGTTCTGCATAAGAATGAGGGCCTTCGAAAAGAGCTGGCCCAAGCTAAAGAAGATGCAAAGACCTCCAATGAAGAACTAAAGTCAACTAAAGCACAGTATGAGGAGATTGTCAAAATGAATGTTGACTTGGTTCAGAGGAACGAAATAAGGATGGAGAAGATCGAAGAGCTGAAGGCTGATGCTAAGATCTTGGCCAAAACGATCTAGAAGATGGAGTTAGCAGAAACTCGTCATCTGAATAAGCGTCAGAAGCTCGAAGAAGAAATCTGAGAACTCAAGGTTCTTCGGGACCTTGGGCCTCCCTTAACCGATGACCTTCGGAAACAAATCTGTGAAGAGTATTGGAACTCGGATGAAATTAATGGGGAAATCATGAAGATATATTCTGAGAGCTATGAGCTATGCCGAAGTCGTTGCAAGGAGAAGTTGATCAAAGCCAACATGGATCCATCCTTGCTCGACCCTTCAGATGACGAGGACGATGCCTGAAGCGAGTGTTTTTGTTTTTTCTTAGTTTTATTTAAGAATATTTGTGAAAATTTTGTAGGATTTGTGTAGAAATTTTCTAATTTTGTAATCAAACTAAATATTAATGAAAAATGGTCTCCTCCCTTATGACTTCGGTGCATTTATTTATGTCAATACCTCAATATTAATTCAACTTAAAACATATACAAACTCTTTCGTGGATTCAATTCTAACTGTTAATTAACAACTAAGCACGTTGTATAACAGATAAGATGAAGTTGAAGAGTGAGGCCTTCCGAACTCGACACTTAGAAAAATTTAGGAAATAAAGTAAAGAGATACTTATTTAGTTACCGAAGTGTGAGGCGGATCTGCTTCATTGGGAATTTGTTTACTCCAAAAAACCTAACAAAATCAGAAGATGATATTCGCCTACCACGAAGGGCCTGACAAGGTCTAAGTGTCGACAATTTCATATCACGCAGGGCCTGACAACGTCTTAAGGATGACACTTGCCTACCACGCAGGGCCTGACAAGGTCTAAGTGTCGATAATTGCCTACCACGCAGGGCCTGACAATGTCTTAAGGATGACACTTGCCTACCACACAGGGCCTGACAAGGTCTAAGTGTCGACAATTGCCTACCACGCAGGGCCTGACAATGTCTTAAGGATGGCGTTTGCATACCACGCAGGGCCTGACAAACCCATAAGGTCCACCTGCCATTGAGGCTGCCATCGAATGGTCAGCGAGTCCTCCCGAACCTCCTTACACCACTGAACTGATCAGCAACGAAGACGAGATTCATTTGAGAGAAAAACTTCTAATGTATTGACATCGTTTTTACTAAAAGTACTTCCTAAGTCTGCCAGCGTGCCAATTATTTTAATTGCTGTCCCGTCTAATGCCTTCAACCGATAAGTCCCGACTTCGACACTTCAATGACTTCATACGGTCCTTCCCAGTTCGGCATCAACTTTCCCAGATTCTGAGGTGTAGATGCTTCGGCTTCTCTGAGGACAAAATCTCCTACTTCGAACCTGCGAAGCTTTACCCCCTTATTATAATGTTTGGCCACTCTTCGCTGATAGGCAGCCAATTTGATTAAGGCCGTTTCTCTGACTTCTTCAAGCAGATCAAGATTGGCTTTCAGCCTTTCTTCATTGTAGATCTCTTTGAATTGACTAACTCGAAGACTTGGAGATCCAATTTCAACTGGGACTAAGGCATTAGTACCATAGGCCAGTCTGAAAGGTGAATCCCCTGTTGTAGTCCTTGGAGTAGTCCGATAGGCCCATAACACATGAGCAGCTCTTCTGGCCATCTTCCCTTGGCTTCGTTCAATCTGCGCTTGATTCCATTCAGCAACGTTCTATTGGTCACCTCGACTTGTCCGTTTGACTGAGGATGAGCCACTGAAGTCTTTCTGTGTTGGACCCCCAATTCTGTCAAAATGCTTCAAATTTTGATCCCACAAACTGGCGCCCATTGTCTAATATTAGGAATTCCGAAACGAAATACCACTGATTTTTTTCAAAAACTTCAAGCATTCCTGTTCCGTTATTAGCCTAAGTGGTTTTGCTTCTACCCACTTGGTCATATAGTCAATGGCAACTATAACAAAACTGACTTGACCTTTTGCTTTCGGTAGCGAACCTAGTATATCAACCCCCCAGACAGCGAAGGGTATAGGAGATAAGATTGAATATAGCTCTTCTGGTGGCTGATGTGGTATTGGACTGTTGAGTTGACACTTCTCGCATTTATGGACGTATTCAGTTGCTTCCTTGAAGATGGTGCGCCAGTAGTATCCCTGACGAAGTACTTTGTAGGCTAATGACTTAGCAGCCATATGGTCACCACAGATGCCCTCATGTATCTCCCGTAGAGCATATTCAGCTTCAGATGGAGTCAAACATTTCAGTAATGGAGACGAGAAAGCTCTTCGGAATAGATCCCTATCAATCAGAACAAAATTAGCACTCTTGTATTTGATTTTCTTGGCTAGCATCTGATCCGAAGGTAAGACGCCATCCACCAGATATTCCAGATATGGAGTCAACCAGCAGTTGGTTCAGTCAACACACATCACCGATTCATGATGAACACTAGGATGTTGCAAAATTTCTAAGTAAACCGATCCATCGAAGACGTTAACATCCGTAGTGGCTAGTTTGGAGAGTGCATCAGCAATGGAATTGTTATTATGCTCGACCCCCTGAAATTCGTAGGACTGGAAATACTGAAGCCGTTCTTTCATTTCTGCTAAGTATTTGATCATTCTTGGTCCTCGAGCTTCGTACTTCCCAGAGAGTTGCTTAACGACTAACTGAGAATCACTGAAGATGACTATTTTCTGCACTTCAAGACTCTTCGCCAGTCGTAATCCTGCGAGTACCGCCTCATACTCAGCTTCGTTGTTCGTCGCTTTTAAACTAAAATCTGATGGCCTGTTGCACCTTGAATCCCTCTGGACTCGTCAAAATAATCCCTACTCCACTGATGTCCGCAGTAGAGGACCCATCTGCATACAACGTCCATGAACTCTGCTTCTGCTGAAGAACTGCAACGGCTCTGTCAGATCCTTCAGCTTCTGTCACAGCTTCATCAGCTTCGGAAAATGAGCATTCAACTACAAAATCAACCAAGGCTTGACCTTTGATGGCGGTTCGGGGATGATATTCAATGAAGAATTGGGATAACTCCATCGTCCATGCAGCTAATCTCCCCGAAACCTCGGGTCTGCCCATAATCTTCTTCAAAGGTTGATCTGTATATACTATTACCAATCTACCCTGGAAGTATTGCCTAAGCTTCCGACTAGCAGTTATTAAAGCAAAAGCAAATTTTTCAATGTTTGGGTACCTTGTCTCAGCATCCCGAAAGACATGGCTTACATAATAAACCGGGTGCTGCTTACCCCCAACTTCACGCACCAAAACTGCTCCTACTACCAATGAACTAGCTGCTAAGTACAAATACAGAGGCTCAGCAGGAGCAGGCTTCACCAACAAAGGCGCCGAAGATAAGTAGGACTTGATGCTCTGAAAGGCGTCCTCACACTCCGAATTCCATTGGAACGTCTTTGCGTTCTTCGGCCCTTTCAACGTATCAAAAAACGGCAAACATCTTTCTGCCGACTTGGACATAAACCTCCTTAAAGCTGCAATCCTTCCAGTCAGACGTTGAACATCTTTAAATGACTGAGGAGTCTTCATGTTCAAGATCGCTTGAATCTTCTCTGGATTGGCTTCAATTCCTCTTTGACTGACAAGATAACCCAGAAACTTGCCAGCCCCTAGACCGAAGGTGCACTTAGTGGGATTTAATCTCAATTTGTGATGGCGAATTGTCTGAAAGCATTCTTCTAAATCATCCAGGTGTTTATGTACCAGCATGCTTTTAACAATCATGTCATCTACGTACATCTCCATATTCTTATCCAACTGATATCTGAAGACGTAGTTCATCATCCTCTGGTATGTGGCTCCGGCATTGATGAGGCCGAAAGTCATTTTCTTATAGGTATTTACCGAACGATGCATAATGAACGCCGTCTTCAGTGTATCCTCTTTACACATGGATATCTGATGATACCCAGAGAATGCGTCCATGAAACTTAACAGGGCATACCCCGAAGTGGCATCAATGAGTTGGTCGATATGTGGTAGCGGGTAGAAGTCTTTTGGACAAACTTTATTTAGGTCGGTATAGTCGATGCAGACTCGCCATTTACCGTTCTGTTTCTGGACCAGCACCATATTTGCCATCCACTGCGGGTAATCGATCTCAAAAATGAAGTCAGCTGCTAACAGTTTTGCTATCTCTTCATCAATGATCCGCTGACGTTCAGGTGTAAAGATCCTCCTTTTCTGCTGAACTGGTTTCTTTGACGGGTCCACTTCCAACCGATGCTCAGCAATGTCCCTGCTTACTCCCGACATATCCTGAGGTTCCCATGCGAAGATGTCAACATAGCATTGCAGGAGCTCCATGAGGTTCGTCCGAAGAGGTTCCAGCAGACCCGAACCTATTTTCACTGTCTTGTTCACCTTACCCGGGATGAGCTCTATCTCTTCTGTTTCTTCAACTGGCATGACCATTGGTTCGGAACTCCTCTCAGTGAACGGTTCGATCTCTATCACCATGGTCTGCTTTTGCTTCGATATTCCCACTCCCGAAGTGATCACAACATTTCTATAACATCTTCTGGCCAGATCTAAATCTCCTTTTACCTCACCAACCCCATGAGGCGTAGGAAATTTGATTTTGAAATGAGGTATTGAGGTTACAGCTTGTAAGGCAATTAAAGTGGGTCTCCCCAAGATAACATTATAGGCAGAATCTACATGCACAACATAAAATTTACAAATAATTTCTACCTGTTGAGGGGCCATTCCAAAGATAACCGGTAGTTCAATGGTTCCTGCCACCTTGACCGGATCATTACTAAACCCGTACAAAGGAGCCTCCTGCCCTATCTCCATCTTCAGCCCGTCCAGATGCATCCTCTGATAAGAGTGGGCGTATAGAATATCGACAGAAGACCCATTATCTACCATCATTCACTTCATATCCACCGAACCCACTTGCGCTGTCAGCACCAATGATCCCTCATGCGGTTCGATGGTCTCCGAAGGATAATCCTCATCAGTAAAGGAGATTACCGTATTGGGATAAGGTCTATAAGTCTTCGGGAGGGTACCCGCCACTGACATGACCGAATCTAAATGACTTCGGCGCTTCTTTCCAACAAGTCTGCTAGAAGTACCCCCAGTGATGACATCTATCACATGTCTTGCAGGCTGTCCCGGAGCTGGCAACGTTTGCTGAATTGGTTGAGCTGCCGGAATAGGTCCTCTATCCTGCTGCAGATTTGTCCTGGCAGCCACATACTGGACTAAAGTCCAGCCTTGTACCTTTCTTTCAATGAAATCTTTCAAACTAGCACAGTCATTCGTATCGTGGCCCGAGGCTTGATGGTAATCACAATATTTACAAGGATTCCCTTTTCCGGGCTTAATGTTATCTCGAGGGGGTTCAAAGATAGGTTGATCCTTGATCTGATCCAAGATAACAGCTCTGTCGGTGTTAAGTGCTGTATACGTCCTATTTACTCTCTGGGCCGGAGCGGACGAACGTCCTCCACCGTGTCTCCAATTGTTGTACCTCTTCGTCCCGCCTTCATAGCGGTCTTTGTTCCCTTCATTCTTCTTCTGGTCCCCCTCGGTTTTGTCCCAATCTGTCTCCTTAAGCCAGTCTGAAGAAGGACGTTTGAGGCTGTCCATGGCTTCCTCCACCACGATATAGCCTTCAGCTTTGTCAAAGGCTTCAGGGAGACTCTTCGGGTGGTGAAACATTAACTCCTTCACCAACTTTTCCGATTTAACCAAATCTAACCCATTCTAAAATAGTCCCACAGCTTGTAGATCGTTCAGGTCTGTCACTTGGCCAACTGCTTCACGGAACCGCTTCACATATTGGCCTAAAGACTCATTCGAATACTGTCGAACTTGAGCCAACGAGCCAGTTAGTTTTCCCCTTTTTTTGTTGCTCCCGAAGCGAGCATGAAATTTA
Source organism: Panax japonicus (assembly GCA_020205505.1). Taxonomy (NCBI): domain Eukaryota; kingdom Viridiplantae; phylum Streptophyta; class Magnoliopsida; order Apiales; family Araliaceae; genus Panax; species Panax japonicus. The sequence continues at coordinate 23,352 of JAINUV010001347.1, forward strand.
CTGCACATGTCTGCCCAAGATGAAATGGAATCCGAGGGCAAAGTCCCCATCCACTGTCGGGCGTCTTTTCTGAGCGTAGTGACAAAAGTATGACACTTAACAGCATCGCTAAAGTCATAATAATCCATCAGTCGGTCGAACGCCTGACTGTGATCGTAGGGGTCCCCCGACCCATCATAACTTTCAATGTGGGGTAGCTTCTTGGTGGGGTCTGCTTTCTCTTTTAGAATCTCCGCGGAAAAAGGGGATGCCTTCTTTCCCGAAGTATCTTTCGTTTTTTGTACTTCGGCAAGCTGCTTCCGAAGTTCCTTTAGTTCTTTAACCAGATACTCCACGCCTTCTGGTTGAGATGATGCTTCTTTTTCCGGCAACTCCTTTTTCTGGATTGATCGATTTCTTACAATAGAACCTTCAATTTCAGAGGGACTTTTCCGACGACGAGTGTCCACAGAGTGGTGTTCCCTCAGTAGACTCTCGGGAGTGTGACCTCTAAATATACTTCGTCTCTGAACTCGTGTGCTATGGTGAGAATGTGTAACAACAAGTGCTTTCTTTGCGGTCTCAGGAGTGCGATCTCTGGACCGGCCTCTTCGTTCATTAAGACCCAGCTCCTTAGAATCGATAGGGTGATGTGCCCTCTTCGATCTTTGAGGAGTAGGGCTTCGAGATCTTCTTCTTCTTTCTTGAGGTTGACCCCGAGATTCACGTTCTGAATGGGCAGGTTCCTTTCCACTCCGACGCCCTCGTTCTTCGGACTGAACATAACTGAATTCTTCGTCTCTCAACTCCGCCATTCGAGCCATCTGCTCAGCTATATCCTGTCGTTACTTCACAAGTACCTCCATGGCCCTGTCTGCGTCATCTTCCATCTTAGCCAGTCGTGAGGCTCTTTCGTCTTGGTCATCTCGATAACGAGTTCTAGGCGAGGTGCCTCCTACTCGTTTTCGACCATGGCCAGACCCTTTTTCCGCCGTGAAAACTAGCTTTCGATTAACGTTGCCCACAGCCCTCGGCCGAATATCTTCATGGGCACAGCTGCGCTATGCTAGAATTCTTGAACTCTGCTGCCGTCTTCTGCACTTTTAGTCTACACCATCAATGCTCTCATTGTTGCTCCCCTTTTTCATGCCATACTTCCTTTGCTCCCACACACTAGTCTTTATAGCTATCATGACTTTATGCTCTTCTTTTGATGCAAGATGCACAGAGAGAGTTTTATGAAATTGAAACATACAAAACGAGAAGAAATACATGAAAAGTAACTAAAACAACTGAGATTAAGCAGCGATTATAGTAAGTTAGCATCCAATAAGTAGGTCTAAAACCTACTTATCATATAGCATATATAGAGAGAGAAATTTATAGTGAGATAGATATGGCTAAGCCATTTTTGGGTTTAGTTCGTTAATAATAATATCATGTTCACTATTTAAACTAGAATAAGACTCCATATAATATGTACCACTGATTTATTATGCTAATATGCACCTAACACAGGTACAAAGAAAAATAGTACTAGTCATATGACTACTATCTTCTATAATATTCTTATCAACAACTACGCCTTTACAATTATTTACTAGTTTGACCTATAACCTTATATGATGACTACCGAATATCAGTTGAGTCATTGGCACCCATGATTATCCCCAAACTCATGGCTTGATCCTAAAATGCTGAGTATAAAGAGTTCATAAGACAGTGAAAGAACCTCCTCTCGACCTTGTAAGGCAATTGTTCTACTCTCAAACTCTCTGTCTCTCACTCTAAAGATCATCCCTAGGCACCAGCACCCTCTCACATCCACGTGCACGCGCACAGGTGATCTTGCAAGTTTAAGCTCACGAATCATCCTCCACTGATTTCTATCTACAGCACATACTAATGCTTTTCTTTCAAAATCATCTGATTAACTGCCGGAGTAGTTGATCTTTGCAACTTATTTATCCAGATTTCCATGGCCGTTGGAAAAATTTGATGCATATTCTTTAATAAACAAATTAACTTTCTACCAAAAGAAATCTCTGTGTTCTCTTTTAGCAAGAGCATCCTTTTAAATAAAGTGGACCTTCAAAACTGAACTCTTCAGTAATGCTTGGTCCTTCTCGGGCAGGGAGACACCAAGCTGGGTGTTGGCCTAACTCTCTCACTGGAGATGCAGGTTGGAGTCCTATTTTTGTTTCACTTTTACAATTTCCACTCCCCTTTTAATCTGATATGTTGTAAATATTCATAAATCTGCTTCAAAAAAGAAAAAGTTGTGCTTGATATATATTGCATCTGCATTACAGAAAGTTTAAAGTAAGTTTTTTGCACTTCACCTACCATAGCATGTGATTGTTTACTTGTCAGGTATGTTTATATCATATTTTGACATCCACCCCCTTCCTCAAATCGTCACTACCACAAACACCCAGAAGGAAAAAACATCACATTTTTCATTGATGGTTGTGCAGCCATAGTGTCTTCAAGAAGATGTTAGTTGGCGTCTAAATTGAGTTGCGATGGTTAACTCAGACCTATTCAGCATTGTAAAACCTCTCAAGCTACCTAAATTGTTCTTCTGGGTTTGTGTAGTTATTGTTTGATTGTTGAGCTTTCTCTTTACCTCAATTTGGAAATTACATCTTTTGCATCCTTATGTGGAAGATGCTTTTGAAAATCTACTTCCTTTTGTTACCACGATTTTGAGTTAAAAGTTTAGAAGCAGAACAAAATAAAGTCATAAATTCCTTTTAATATGTATGGTATATAATTTCTTTCTTGTAATGGGTGTTAATAAGGAAATTTTAGATTTATAAATTAGGGCATGATAACTAGTCAAAACTTATAAAAGAACATGATAACTTGTCGAAAAGATATAAATAAATAAATAGAACTAGAACATGATAGGTCTTAGAGTTCATATTGTACTTATTATACAGATTCTGACTTTTGATTATATATATATATATATAGTGATTCATAGTAAATGGTTGCTATGAATATTATTTTAGCAAACAGATCTTACACCGCTAGTCCACAGATCCAACGGCCCAAAATAGGTATTTTTTATTGTCTGCCGCTAGAAAGAGTGGCGGCAGAATACCTTTTTCTTTACCTGCCGCTACTCTTAGCAGCGGCAAGGGAATTTTTTTACCTGCCTCTACTAGTAGAGGCAAGAAGAAATGTCCCACCTTTCTAAGATTAAAATATCTTCAATGTATTAATTTGTAATGTAATTTATATTAATTAAATTAAATTGTAAATGTATTACAATATAGAGTTTAAATTTTAAATAATCAAATTGTCACCATAATTGACAATGTTAAATTTTATTACTTAAGAATTTTTTTATACAAATAAATACATTAAATATAATTAACAATGTTAAATTTTATTACTTAAAAAATATTTAAGCAAATAAATACATTGAATATAATTGACAATTTTAATTTTTATTAGTTAAGAAAATTATTTATACAAATATTTTATACATTGAAGCTATATAAATCTAATTAAAGTGGGTGTAGTAGATGCAGGTAAAATTTGTATTTCCCTTGCCGCTACTCTTAGTAGCGGCAGATGTGTTTTATGAACCTTGGATCTGTACAGTCAAGGTTTTTAAACCTGGACCGGTCATCGAACCGAAAAAGTTACTGGGTGGATGGGTCACTGGTCCAATCAGTGGTCGGATCGTTATTGACCCAGTGACGTCATTAATATGTAATAAATAATAAATAATTAATTATATTAATTATTATTATATATTGTATATAATATTTAGTAAATATGTAAAATTAATCAATTTATCTACAAAAAAAAAACTAAACATCTCTAAGATACATTCAAATTCCGAAATTCAACCACAAGTTCAAGTGTTTGATTAAATGGATGCAAAAATATGTAAAATACCAAACAAAATCTCAACTAAATTACTAAAATAAAATAAAATCTGTAATATTTTTTTTTAATCTTTAAGGAGAGAACCGGTCAAACCCGTGAACCGGTCACTGGTTCACTGGGTCAACCGGTTCAACCGCCGGTTCACCGGTTCTGAATGGTTTTTGAGCAGAAGTGGTTTAATGGTCCAAACCGGACCGTTGAGTGAACCGGGTCCGGTTTTTTCCGGTTGAACCGGCGGTCCGGTCCGGGTTTGAAAACAGTGGTAACAGTGTCCATAGCAACCATTTTCTATGGATCACTGCGCTATATATATGTGTGTGTGTGTGTGCAGTAATATATATTTCATTTGTTCTTTTGGAACCTAACGAGTACTTCACTCTAAGAGGGACCATATTGCCTCGCAACCCTATTTACACATTAACTAAGTGTACAATTAAATGTTACATTATTCTCCTATGTTTGCTAAGATCATCAATGCACTGTTTAAAAGGAAGTGTAAGCTCCACTTGTTCATTAGGCATCTAGTGCGAAACCTCAAGATTCTGTTGCTCTTCCTGACAATGGATCACAAGCTTCCAATACCTCTCAGCAGGGATCTTATGTTCCTCCTAAAGGTTAGTATCTTCAAGTATATAGATTGTTTATTTTTTTGCTTCTTTAAGAGTGCATGGTGTGCATGTTTGTTTCTGTTCATACATGTGTATATGTGTGTGCATGCGTGTATGTGCCTTTATAGTGCGGCGGTTTGAAGATTTTCCAGTCGTTCTATGCTATTAACAAATATGTTGATTCCTTATAATGTCACGTTGAGGACTAGAAATGCTTTCCACTTTATCACAACCTCGGGTCATTTTAAGGACTAGAAATTTTATGAGTAAATAGTGCAATTGTGTTGATATTTCTTCAATTGTTATGAAAAATGTAAAACAAATTGATGTCTATGTTTCTTCCATGAGAATTAAATATTGGCTCATATTCAGCTGACCAAAATTTGAAAAAGTGGGTTAGAGAGTCAATTATATACAGAGCATTCAATTTTTTGTATGTATGTAAAAAGTAATTTTTTTTCATTAAAAATAGAAATGTGGGAGTGATGTGGCACACTGTTACCTGAAACATGGTTCGTTCGGTACGTGGTACAAATACGGGTATGTGGTACGCTACATGCGTAAAACGTGGTACGCTAGGGTATCTTTATATATGTATTTATAGTTAGGAATTCTCTTCAAATTTAAATGTAATAAACTAAAGTTTTATAGAATATTTTTTAGTTGAATTAATAAGTTGATTTTTTTATGAGTAGTTTAGTACAAATGTAATGTTTGAACATCCAATATTAAGTGAAGATTGATATTTATGAAATTATAGGCAAAATAATAAAGGAATTTTTTGGTACGCTGAATTTAGAGTTTTGGTACGTAAAAATACTATGTTTTGGTATACAAGTACCAATACGCGGTTCGCTTAGGTCAATGAGAGTATCTGGTTACTCTGATTATTATTTGTGGCATGCCTGTTACATGTCTATACTAGGGCCCAATGAGTTGGGTGCTAAATTTTAAATTATCCCCTGGCTAAATGGATTCATTATTTCTGCCCAATGAGTTTGCAAATCTAAAATCTTAATTTTCTTTACTCCACCTGTTAGCACATTGTTCTGTTCTTGCATTTATCATCTCTTTATCTCAATTTTATTATCTTTCCATTGAGCAAGTGTACTGTTGAATTTAACATGAAAGTACACAAGATAATTGACATCAATTTTTATTTGTATAGGATCTGGGCATGATTTATCCAAGGAAGAAGATAAGGATGCTGGTGGACCACTTAGTATTCCATTATTGCCTTCCATACAAAAGAAATCTGCCGTTCAGGCCAAATCAACAAGTGGTTCATCCAGAGACCAGTCAGATGATGATGAACTTGAAGGGGAAACAGAAACAACTCAGAATATGGACCATTCAGATGCAAAACGCGTTAGGAGGTACCTATGGTTGTTTCTTTCTCGTTGCTCAACCAAGTAATTTTATATTTAATATATTTCAATATATTATCTGGTATGCATTTATACTATACTAATTTTGTGCACACATTGGCAGTAGGTGCGCGTATAGTTTTGGGGAATTTGTTCTTCTTGTCATCGTCAATCTGTATAACCTACTTGTGAACCTACTTGTGAACTTATTGATGAGAAGGCAGATAAGTTGATGTTGGAAATTGTTTCATTTGCCCACACCACATAATAAGTGTCACGTGGTATTTTTATTTTTTTTGGGGGAATAAATTTATAAATTTTGTTGAAGTCCACTCATCCTATAAGGGGAAAAAGAAATACTCAAAAGAGAGCAGTACTCCAATCTCTACAAATATCATAAACCGAAATTCCTCTATGTTTCCGAGTTTCGGATGGAAAAGAAAATAATAGAAATCTTGTTTTATAATGTAAAAGAAAAGAACAGAAAACTTGTATGTTTTCTTTGTTATAGAGTTTATAAAGGAAAAAATAGAAAACTTGAGTTTTTACGTTTAGATTATTACTAAGTTACCCTTATATTTAGAAATGTAATCAATGGAGTCGATGAGAATCAGATTGTGATCAGAATGTGTTCTAGGCAGAACCACAACATGAGCTTCAGGGAATTTGAGTTTCCAGTCGGCATTCGAAACAGGGTGGACAAATAGCCTAGCTGTTGACCAGCCATGGTCTCCATATGGCCCCCTTGGGGAAGGGAAGAGGACTAGCTGTTTAATTAATTTGTTTCCACATTTCTCCAGCTAGCAACATTCTCTTAATATGGTTGATACAATCCTTAACTAGATCTCTTTACTTGTACGACTTAGACGTCTATCTCATCCTCGTCTTTCTCTAAAAAGTGATTTGATGAATTAGATTGATATATTTAAATCTTTCATTGAAAGACTCGGTCAAGAGCTTGGTCAACAACATTAGAACTTCAACTCTAATAGAAAAAGCAACTAATATGACAACCATAGCTTTATTTTCTTCTGACTTTCTTCACTTCAACTATTGACTCATACTTTAAAGAAAGAGATTTTTCAAGTTATATATAAGTAAATAGTACTTGCACTTACCTATCGGCTCGTGAAGAGATTCTACTTGTCAAAGACGGAAAAATCCCTATCTAGTGATTCATGTATGAAGTCTTATCTTTCAATGGCTTAGAATAGTTTCGACGAGTGATCCCTAATATAAAAAATCCATTGCCCATGGATAAAGAAAACCCGTTTCAACATAAAAAACAACAGAAACTAGAGTAAACATAGAGTAAGGGATTCGAAATTGGAACCAAATGTTGCCCACTGGTACTATACTCGATTCATAAGTAGAGAGTTTCTTTGACCCTTTGCTAAATTGGGGCTAAACCTTTGCAAATGAAAAGTGCTAAAATAGGAATAAGACTTGATATTATTAGAAATGGCCAAAAAAATATAATATTCGTAAAGAATAAACATAGACGCACTCCTATGAACATGGAAAATATATTCGGATTAGTCGATTCGCCTTGAAAATGTCATGTCATTCATAAAGTTATAAAGCCAGAATTTATTTTGATCTTCTCCTTTACTGAGCTAGACCTGATTTGAACACCGATTTTATGCCATCTTCTCCTGGGATCTGCTTCGTCAAATTAAACAACGTCCCAATAGGCGTCAAGAGCATTTGAAGTTTCATTCCTAAGAGATTATAAAAGATTTACTTATGTTATTTAGTTTTTCGTCAAAATTCCTCCATTTTTAGACGGAAATGTTTGGTAAGAAAAGTGGCCAATTTTCTATCAATTTATTTTCATTTCCGTTCATTAAAAAACTCTGTAAAAAAAGAATCGGACAGAAAACTTGAGTTTTTCGTCCATTTCTTTTCTCTTTTTTTACGTCCATTTTAAAACTCAATAACATAGAAAGGCAACATGGTGGTGCTCATTTGGAAGCAAGAGAGGTGAGTGGCCACCTAGGCACAAACATACGCTTACCCTAAGTAACTAGAACCCTGTAGCCCAACATTAACTTAGTTCGACACTTTTCAATGGTAAGGCCCCACATGTGCTCTTTTAAGACACATGTAGGCAGTGACAGAACCAGAACGTTTTTATAGGGGAGTCAAAATATATCAGTAATTTTTTTTTATTTATTTACGCCTGAAGTGCTTCTTTCGGTTGTACGACTGAGAGGAGACAACTGTATCCTGCGAGTCTGCATAGTTTGAAAACGTTTCAAAAAAATTTCGTTTTCAATTGTTGAAAAAATATCCTTCTCAATATAAACTACCATACTGTAAAGACGAAGAAGGCTTTAAAATTTGTTCGTTTTCAATTGTTGAAAAAATATCGCTTATTTAATTCCACAAAAACAATACTCCTAGTTTTAAATGAAAATATTTTTCAATTTATTCTCAAAATTTTATTTTCATATTATTTAAAATATACATGAACGTATAATAATCTAATATTTATCTTTTAAAGTTTTAACTAAACGCATCTACATAAAATACATTTTCTTTTATCTTCTTGAATATTAGTTGTGAATAAGTTAAGTAATAATAATGGATTTATTATTAAATGATAGCATAATAAAACTAAAGTAATTAAAAATTGAAATTCACTACAAAATATTTATTTAGTACAATACTTTATAGATCATTAAACATAATTTTATTATGTATCTATAAAAAATTGAATAAAATATTAATTATTATTTTATAATACTAATCGAATAAATGCACTATATTCAGATTTTTTATTTTAATAACCGACTGAAGGTACGTACACTGTAACTTAATTAATTATCATAATGAAAATTTAATAAATTGTTTTCATAAAATTTTTGAATTACATATATTTATACAATATTAAATTGATTATTATCATAATAATTAATGAAAAAACCTCAAAACATATGCGCGTGCTTCGAAGGTCGTGGACTTGTATTTTTCAAAATATATCTATATATATATATATATATATATATATATTATGTATTAATTTTTTTATTGTGCATAAAAATTAATTATAATTTTAAAATATGTATATATATATATGTAATATAATAGATTATCTTTATAATCGTATTCAGTCTAAAATAATATCAGGTTTACTCAGTACCTGGCTTGCTGTTGCTGCAGCGTAAGAGAGCCTGCTACACCCCAGCCCAGCCCACATCGACGAAACCTCTTCGCCCGCCCTATCCAACTTCAACTTCAACATCGCAAAATCGCAACGCAAGGCTAGTCGTAGCTCTTTTTCTATCTCTCATCATCCATGGTGTCTTCTTCTTCTTCAGCTCTCATCACCTCCATCTTCAACTACCAGCCCCACTCTGTTATACGAATGAAACTCCATAGACGATACTGCACGTTCCCTCTCCGAACACTTTTTGCTAGCTTCTTTAAAATTTGCTAAAGGCGTGAGGCGACACTGCAGCAGCGGGCGCCGGCCGGGCAGGGGCAGCAGCAGGGTACTCTAGGGGGAGTCGCCGGAATACCAGGGTCAGATTCCCTCCTCGCCCCCCTAGTTCCGCCTCAGCATGTAGGCTTCAGTTCCTATTTAAGATGCACCTGGCTAACTTATTGGCTGCTCTCATGTAGCTCGGTTGCAAGAAATCTGCTCTTGCAGCTGGGATAGAACTGAACCAGATGGAATTGAAAGAATGAAAAATAAGAGAAACTAAACGAATGTAGTTTGCACTTTGAAGTTGGCAATTTACAACTTAAGTAGCATGGGAACAATATGTCAGGTTTAGGATTGATATGAGAATGTGTCATATCTCACCAATTTTGTGGTAACATCAGCAATCTCTACAAATATGGACTTGAGTTCATGTATTTGCTTTATGATTTTTTTCTTTTCTGTTTGATATGATTGTTTAGTTTATGGACTTAGATTGTGTTTGATTGCATCTTAATGCATCTTAACAACTCACCTTTTAATGCATTTTAACAGTCCACATTTTTCTATTAAGAGATCCTCTGAATAGTTTAGACTCGTATTTATATCTTAACTATTCTGAGGACCTCTTAATACAAATATGTAAGCTCTTAAAAAGCATTAAGAGATGGACTATTAAGATACATTAAGATGCAATCAAACACCACCTTATTCTTAAGTATGTAACCTAACTTCCTTATATTTTCATACATAGATTGAAGTCTTGTTGTCCTTATGCTATTATGTCATTTTCATTCATTATTTTTGAAATTTGATCGCCTCACTTAATTTCTTTGGCATTTGCCAGAATGCTTTCCAATAGAGAATCTGCTAGACGCTCCAGAAGAAGAAAGCAAGCACATTTGACTGAGCTAGAGTGTAATACCCGAAAGAAAAAAAAATAAAATATTATGTAAAAAAATATATATATTTTTGTTTTAAAACATATTAATTGGACACTGTTTTCTTATTTGGGCTATTATTTTGTTTGGGCCAAATTAATCAGTAAAATTTGTGGACTATAATAAGTAAATGGATTATATTAATTTGGGCCTTTATATTATTTGGGCTAATTTATAATTGTGTAAATTTATTTATTTTTATCCAATTAATTAAGAGGATTTTTATAATATATAATAAATAAATACTAAAACCTAATTATACATGTGATACGGATCAGAAAAAAAAAAGTCGCTGAAAAGAAAAGAAGTTGTGGCTGCGCTGCGAGAGAAGGAACGAATTTATTCTTTATTAGGCAAGTAACTTGTGATTTCCAATACATGTATATTTTTATTTGGCATAGATGACCAGTACACGTCATGGGTTTAAGTAGTTTATGAATTCAAGATAGTATATAGGGAACCTTTATGCAATGAATAGATTAATGTTTTATACGAATTATGTACTTTTAGATTTGTAATTAATTAATAAGTATGTACTGTACTCATAAACAACATGAAAATTTAGGCTATTTATAAATTAAAAAAAAACGAAGGCAGTGTGTATAGTTGGTTTATATTTTTTTATTATTTTTATTATAATAATGTATGAGTTTTAAATATAAAATAAAATATACGTTAGTAATTAGTAATATAATGCATAGTTTATTAATTTATTTTATCAATTTGTGTAATTAGTTCGGACGGAGGGAATATAACGAGACAAATTTGGAATTTAAATTTTGGGTATTACATTGCTTAATCCAGGTACGGATTCCGTACTTCTTCAGCGATAATCCTTTTAATTTTGATTTGTTCGTTTTGTTTTCGTTTAGAAGTTAATTATTGTTTCGCATGTCTGTTCCTTTTCAAATCCATGTGATAGTTTCGTTTGGGGCATTGATATTTAGAACTCATATTTGTACTATTTGAACTCGGTTATCATGTTTAATATTTATTTCAATTATCGTAGTGATGTACATGTTATTATATTTTTAGAGACTTGTGTTGATGATTCGTTCGATTTAACATGTACACGTTAGAAACCCTTTGTGTTGATATTTTGTCGCATGTGTTGTGACATTATATTTTGTTAGAATACCGTAGGGTATACCTGAGCTATAACCACCTGTGGGGGTACCACAGGCATGTCCTCTTGGCACCGAGGCATGACACCTTCCGTGACGGTGTGATCAGTCCACGGCGTCTCCGTTTTGTGCTCCGTTGGGAGTTGGCCATTTGGTGTTTTGTTGTGGGAGGCGTATGGGTCGACCCTAATTTCTGTTTTGTTCTGTTCTGCGGATTGTTGATGTTTGTACCAAACACACCTTTCGATTTTGCACGCATCTGAATTGCGCAGTCCGATGTGTGATTGCCTGTGTGGCATTATTTTGATTGCCTGTGTGGTATTATTTGACTTGCCTGTGTGGCAAGATATATTACTATTTATTTTGAGCTCGGTATGAAATAACACCCAGCCATTTGATTCAGCCTACCATTTTATTGTGTTAGTTTTATTCGTTTCGTTTCAGTTCATTTTGTTCAATTCATTTAATTGAGTTAGTTATTTCGGTTCACTTCTTGTATTCTATATCCGTACTGGGCATTTGGCTCATGCTGTGTTTTTCTTTCGGCAGGTAATCAGGGGGGTCAAGGGCAAGTGTGACGAGAGCTTCCTTTTATCCAATGGTTTAGAAATGTTCTGTTTAGACTTGATATGTCATTTTTTTTGGAATTGTAATAAATTAATTAGATTGTGGTTTGAGCCAGTGTGGCATTTATTATGGTTTGTCTTATGATATTGAATTATTATGAGATTACTCTTTTGTGGTTTAGAGCCTTGTGATCTTCCTTAGTTCTGTTGTGTTTTGAGTAACCTCTCTTTCTATTTTGGAAAGGGGGTGTTACAGAGTTGGTATCAGAGCTTAGGTTCTTTCTTGTAGAAAACCTATTTAGGTTTGACCTGTGAGTTATGGGTAGACTTCTGGGTTAGGTTTTTGTTCAGTTTGATTTTTTTTGTTCAGCTATATTTGAATATGTTTTAATCTGTTCTGTTTATATTCATTGATCTCTTTCTTAGATGGCTCGTCGATCCGCTAGAGTTGCTGGGAGGAGAGGTAACAATAAGGGAAGGGGTAATGTTCAGCCCAATGAGCAACCTAATGATCAGATAAATGCTCAACTGGCTAACTTGGTGAATCGGGCGGTTAATCAGGCTTTACCGCAGTTGGTGGCACATGTTGTACAGGCAATGCAGCAGCCGCCGCCAAAAATTCCTGACCAGGGGCACTCGGGAAATAATGGTCCACAAACAAATGAAGAGGAAGGAAATGTAGATGGCCTTGATCAGCAGGTGGTTCCAATGTATGTGTGGTTGGAGAGGTTCCAGAAGCAGAAACCACAGTCATTTAGTTCAGCTCCAACTCCAATTGATGCAGAGAATTGGATTGCTCACCTAGAGAAAATATTTGATGTGTTGGGGTGCTCGGATAATCAGAGAGTATTACTTGCTGCCTACAAGCTGGAAGGGGATGCACAGAGGTGGTGGAAAGCACTGAAGACAACCAAGGGTGATGGGTACGTGGAGACACTTCATTGGGCAGAGTTTTGTGAGGCCTTTTATCAGCAGTACTTTCCAGCTGCTGATAAAGAGGCCTATGCTAGGGAGTATCTATCCATTCGGCAGAAGGATGATGAGTCCATTACCGATTTCATGACCAGGTTCACTAGGTTGGCAGGTTTTGCGGGAACGTCTGCAGGGACTGCAGCAGAACAGGCAGAAAAGTTCAAGTGGCGGATTCATTATAGGTATCGCCAACATCTCATTAACACCAAGTTTACGGATGTATCGGCGGTGGCTAATGCGGCCAAGAACATTGAGATGGAGCGACAGGACTTTCGGACTTCCAAACCGGAAGGGAGTCGAAAGAGGGACAGAGATGACCAGCAGGGTCAAACTTTAGTCCAGCATGGAAGAAATCAGGGTGGTCAGTTGAATAGGAATCGTGGTGGCCAACAGGGGCAGTGGCGTGGTCAGAATCAAAATAGGGGCTATCAGCAGATGCCTCAACAGGGGCAAAATCGTCAGCTTCAGCTACCTTGGTATGGACAGAATCGTCAGCAGGGGAATAATCGTCAGTAGGGGCAAAATCAGGGTCGTTATCCGGGACCAGCTGGTGGGGGTAACCCGAATCTTATTCCGATAGCTCCTTGTGCTATTTGTGGGGCTATTCATCCGGGGAGGCAGTGTCACAGACTCACCGGTGCATGCTTCTTGTGTGGACAGATGGGTCACATTGCTAGGGATTGTACCGGTCCACGCAGAAATGGTGGAGGTGGTAATAATGCTAGCAATGGAGGTCAGCGTCAGGGTGGCCGAGTGTTTGCTTTGACGTATAACCAAGCGCCAGGTGCACCAGGTACTGTTTCTGGTACTCTTTTAGTTGGCAATCGCGAGGCTTCTATTTTATTTGATACGGGTTCTACTCATTCCGTTGTTGCTCAGTCTTTTGTTCGGCACCTGGGTGTGCCATCTCAGTCTTTGAATTCTGTTATGTCTATTGCTACCCCGATGTGGACTTCTGTTGTTATTTCTGATTTGTATCGGGGGTGTCCGATCAGTTTTGGGGATAAGATCCGTAGTGTTAATCTTCTTCCGATGTGTATGCACGATTTTGATGTCATTCTTGGGATGGACTGGTTGGATAAACACCAAGCTACTATCGATTGTCAGGCGAAGATGTTTATATTCGGAGATATGAAATCTCCAGAATTCGTGTTTCAAGGTTCTCAGCCGAGTAGGGTGTTGAAGTTGATTTCAGCTTTGAAGGCTGGGAAGTTGGTAGCAAAGGGTTGTGAGGGGTATTTGGCGTTTGTGAAGGATACCTCTAAGGGTGAGTCTCGTATTGAGGATGTTCCTATTGTTTGTGACTTTTCCGATGTATTTCCTGAGGAGTTGTCAGGGTTGCCACCACAGCGGGAAGTGGAATTTGTTATTGAGCTTGTTCCTGGTGCGGAGCCTATCTCTAAGGCGCCGTATCGGATGGCACCGTTGGAGTTGCAAGAGTTGAAGGAACAGTTGCAGGAACTGTTGGATCGTGGTGTGATTCGGCCGAGTGTTTCGCCGTGGGGTGCTCCAGTCTTGTTTGTGAAGAAGAAGGATGGGTCTATGAGGTTATGCATAGACTACAGGGAGTTGAACAAGATTACCATCAGGAATCGGTATCCATTGCCGAGGATTGATGACTTGTTTGACCAACTTCAGGGGGCGAAATATTTTTCAAAGATAGACTTGAGATCGGGCTATCATCAGTTGAGAGTGAGGGATGAGGATATTCCTAAGACGGCTTTTCGTACTCGATATGGACATTACGAGTTTCTGGTGATGCCATTCGGTGTGACTAACGCCCCAGCGGTGTTTATGGATTTAATGAATCCGGTGTTTAGGGAGTACCTGGACCAATTTGTCATTGTCTTTATTGATGACATTTTGGTTTACTCTAAGTCTAAGGAAGAGCATGAGGAGCATCTTCGTACAGTGTTAGGAATTTTGCAGAAAGAGAAGTTGTATGCTAAATTCTCTAAATGCGAGTTTTGGTTGGAGCAGGTTGCATTTTTGGGACACGTTGTTTCTATTGAAGGCATTAAGGTGGATCCTGCGAAGGTTGAGGCTATCACTAAATGGCCAAGACCTACTACAGTGACGGAGATTAGGAGTTTCTTGGGTTTGGCAGGGTATTATAGGCGGTTTGTGGAAGGGTTTTCCTTGCTCGCCTTACCATTGACTCAGTTGATGAGAAAGGGCGCGAAGTTTGTGTGGAATGAGAAGCGCGAGAAAAGTTTTGAGGAGTTGAAGAAACGTCTTGTGACAGCTCCTGTACTTGCATTGCCATCGGGGACTGGAGGTTACCAGATTTATAGTGATGCTTCTAAGAAGGGCTTGGGGTGTGTTTTGATGCAACACCGTAAGGTGATTGCTTATGCTTCTAGGCAACTTAAACCTTATGAGGTGAACTACCCTACACATGATTTGGAGTTGGCAGCGGTGATCTTTGCCTTAAAGATTTAGAGGCATTATTTGTATGGAGAGAATTGTGATATCTTCACCGATCACAAAAGTCTTAAATACATTTTCACTCAGAAGGACCTCAATATGAGGCAAAGGCGTTGGTTGGAACTTCTAAAGGATTATGATGCGAGGATTCAGTATCACCCGGGGAAGGCAAATGTGGTTGCAGATGCTCTTAGCAGAAAGAGTTCAGGGAGTGTAGCTGCCCTTATTACATAACCTCATCTTATTTCGGATATGGAGCGGATTGAGTTGGAGTTGTATGTACGAGGTTCAGATGGGCTTTTGGCGGGTATGAGAGTGGAGCCCTCTCTTATCTCGCAAGTCAAGGAAGCTCAAAAGGAAGATGGGGAGTTGTGGAGTTTGACGCAGAATTTAGAGGAGGGCAAGCAGTCCGAGTTTCATATTGATGACCATGGTGTGATTTGGTTGGGGGAGCGGTTGTGTGTACCGTCAGATCCAGTCATTCGAGAGGCTGTGTTGGCTGAGGCTCATAGTTCACCGTTTTCTATTCATCCAGGTTCTACAAAGATGTATAGGGATTTGAAGAAGAATTTTTGGTGGAATGAGATGAAACGAGACGTGGCTGAATATGTTGGGAAGTGCCTTACTTGTCAACAAGTGAAGATAGAACATCAACGAGCTAGTGGGTTGTTGCAACAGTTAGACATTCCAGTGTGGAAGTGGGAGGATATCACGATGGATTTTGTGACTGGGTTGCCGAAGACTTTCAGGAAGAATGATGCCATATGGGTAGTGGTGGACCGGTTGACCAAATCGGCACATTTTTTGGCTATCCATGAGGGTTACTCGGTGGATAGGTTAGCACATATCTTTCAGCAGGAGATCGTTAGACTTCATGGTACTCCGGTGTCTATTGTTTCAGATCGGGACCCACGGTTCACTTCACGGTTCTGGAAAGGGTTTCAACGAGCTTGGGGTACTCGGCTCAACTTTAGTACTTCTTTCCATCCGCAAACTGATGGGCAATCTGAAAGGACTATTCAGACGTTAGAGGACATGTTGAGGTCTTGTGCACTTGAGTGGTCGGGTAATTGGGATGATTACTTGAGTCTAGTTGAGTTTGCTTATAACAATAGCTGGCACGCAAGTATTGGGATGGCTCCTTTTGAGGCATTGTATGGTAGGAAATGTCGGGCACCAACTTGTTGGGATGAGGTTGGCGAAAGGGCCATAGAAGGGCCTGAGTTAGTCAAAATCACTACGGAGAAGGTAGCGGTAGCTAAGGAGAAATTGAAGTCAGCTCGATCACGACAGAAGTGTTATGCTGATAAGCATAGGAGAACTTTAGAGTTTGAACCTGGTGAACATGTGTTTCTAAAAGTTTCTCCTTGGAAGGGTATTCGACGATTTGGGTTAAAAGGGAAACTTAGTCCGCGTTATATCGGTCCATTTGAGATTTTGCAGAGGGTTGGTGAAGTTGCATATCGATTAGCTTTGCCTCCACAGCTAGCTCATGTGCACAATGTGTTCCATGTGTCGGTGTTAAGGAGTTATCATTATCATCCGTTGCATGTGATGCAATATCCGTTCGATAAGATTCGGGAGGATCTTACTTGTGAGGAACAAGCCGAGGCGATTTTGGATCGTCAAGAACGAATTATGAGAAGGAAGACAATTTCGTTTGTTAAGGTTCTGTGGAGGAATCATTCGGAGCGGGAGGCTACTTGGGAGATGGAAGAGTCTATTCGAGCGGAATATCCGCATCTTTTTGATAATTAGGTACATTCATTCTTTTGATTCCGGGGACGGAATCCTTTTTAAGGGATATGTGATGTAATACCCGAAAGAAAAAAAAATAAAATATTATGTAAAAATATATATATATTTTTTTGTTTTAAAACATATTAATTGGACACTGTTTTCTTATTTGGGCTATTATTTTGTTTGGGCCAAATTAATCAGTAAAATTTGTGGACTATAATAAGTAAATGGATTATATTAATTTGGGCCTTTATATTATTTGGGCTAATTTATAATTGTGTAAATTTATTTATTTTTATCCAATTAATTAAGAGGATTTTTATAATATATAATAAATAAATACTAAAACCTAATTATACATGTGATACGGATCAGAAAAAAAAAGTCGCTGAAAAGAAAAGAAGTTGTGGCTGCGCTGCGAGAGAAGGAACGAATTTATTCTTTATTAGGCAAGTAACTTGTGATTTCCAATACAAGTATATTTTTATTTGGCATAGATGATCAGTACACGTCATGGGTTTAAGTAGTTTATGAATTCAAGATAGTATATAGGGAACCTTTATGCAATGAATAGATTAATGTTTTATACGAATTATGTACTTTTAGATTTGTAATTAATTAATAAGTATGTATAATTGTTATGTACTGTACTCATAAACAACATGAAAATTTAGGCTATTTATAAATTAAAAAAAAACGAAGGCAGTGTGTATAGTTGGTTTATATTTTTTATTATTTTTATTATAATAATGTATGAGTTTTAAAATATAAAATAAAATATACGTTAGTAATTAGTAATATAATGCATAGTTTATTAATTTATTTTATCAATTTGTGTAATTAGTTCGGACGGAGGGAATATAACGAGACAAATTTGGAATTTAAATTTTGGGTATTACATTGCTTAATCCAGGTACGGATTCCGTACTTCTTCAGCGATAATACTTTTAATTTTGATTTGTTCGTTTTGTTTTCGTTTAGAAGTTAGTTATTGTTTCGCATGTCTGTTCCTTTTCAAATCCATGTGATAGTTTCGTTTGGGGCATTGATATTTAGAACTCATATTTGTACTCTTTGAACTCGGTTATCATGTTTAATATTTATTTCAATTATCGTAGTGATGTACATGTTATTATATTTTTAGAGACTTGTGTTGATGATTCGTTCGATTTAACATGTACACGTTAGAAACCCTTTGTGTTGATATTTTGTCGCATGTGTTGTGACATTATATTTTGTTAGAATACCGTAGGGTATACCTGAGCTATAACCACCTGTGGGGGTACCACAGGCATGTCCTCTTGGCACCGAGGCATGACACCTTCCGTGACGGTGTGATCAGTCCACGGCGTCTCCGTTTTGTGCTCCGTTGGGAGTTGGCCATTTGGTGTTTTGTTGTGGGAGGCGTATGGGTCGACCCTAGTTTCTGTTCTGTTCTGTTCTGCGGATTGTTGATGTTTGTGCCAAACACACCTTTCGATTTTGCACGCATCTGGATTGCGCAGTCCGATGTGTGATTGCCTGTGTGGCATTATTTTGATTGTCTGTGTGGCATTATTTGACTTGCCTGTGTGGCAAGATATATTACTATTTATTTTGAGCTCGATATGAAATAACACCCAGCCATTTGATTCAGCCTACCATTTTATTGTGTTAGTATTATTCATTTCGTTTCAGTTCGTTTTGTTCAATTCATTTAATTGAGTTAGTTATTTCGGTTCACTTCTTGTATTCTATATCCGTACTGGGCATTTGGCTCATGCTGTATTTTTCTTTCGGCAGGTAATCAGGGGGATCAAGGGCAAGTGTGACGAGAGCTTCCTTTTATCCAATGGTTTAGAAATGTTCTGTTTAGACTTGATATGTCATTTTTTTGGAATTGTAATAAATTAATTAGATTGTGGTTTGAGCCAGTGTGGCATTTATTATGGTTTGTCTTATGATATTGAATTATTATGAGATTACTCTTTTGTGGTTTAGAGCCTTGTGATCTTCCTTAGTTCTGTTGTGTTTTGAGTAACCTCTCTTTCTATTTTGGAAAGGGGGTGTTACATAGAGACACAGGTCCTTATCCTTGGCCTGTTACCTCCATGACTAGTTATCTTTATACAACTTTCTAACAAGAATTTATTTATGGTTCTTCCCAGGTTTCTCAATTAAGAATAGAAAATTCTTCTTTATTAAAGCGTCATACGGACATAAGCCAAAAGTACAACGAATCAGCTGTGGACAATAGAGTTCTGAAAGCTGATGTTGAAACCATGAGAACAAAGGTTAGTGGTTCTTTGTAGTTTTAAATTTCAGTGCCTTGGCTATGGGCCTTGAAATATATTGTTATTGTCAATAGAGTTTTAGTAGTGCTGAACACCTGCCTAAGCAGTGACGAAGCCACATTGTGGTGAGAGGGGTCAATTGACCCCACAAAAAAAAAATTATTTTATATGTTAAAAATAGACTTTTCCCTGAACCTTTGACCCTTGTTCGGGAGATTGACCTCTCTGAAATTTTACAAATTATCTAATATATGGGGTCAAATTGAAAATTTTATAACTTTCTCAATCTCATATCACTCCTACTCTTATACATATGCATCCTTCTCTAATCTTCTTAAAATAAATAATAAATAATATATGGGTTCAATAGGGTATATTATACATATACATAATGTGACGCCCCCGAATCCGGGTCCTCTGACCCCCGGTTCGCTCATCACGATAAAATACAAACATCCACCTCTAAACAACATACGATAACTAAAATGCGGAATATAATAAACGTACGTCTTTCATTTAAAAGGTGTTACTAGTCCCAAGATATGATAACCTTAATATCATCTTACAATCATACCCTAAAATAAATATTAGGGTTCACATTACATAATTGTAATTTAAACTAAGCATAAGATAAATTCCGCTTCTCGTAATAATCCTACATCTTTCCTTTACCCTTGTCCTTTCCTGAGGTCTCGGGCTTAGCTGTAATATAATTCATGATATGTGACAACCGTCATTTTGTAATAATATTTTAATATTTATTGGATTGAATAAATATTTTTCGATGAATTAATTATTAGATTAAATAATTAATTGACGCAATTGTGGTAGATTAATTTAATTATATGTGTTACATTTATTAAATTAATGTAGAGAGTTTTATTTTCAAAGTATGTGATTATGTGAGCTTATTGTATTAAAAGAAATATTTAATAAGCATATTAGTATTTTAATTAATTTAATTATTAATTAGAGAATTAATAATTTGACATTATTAATTAATGAGAAAATTAAATATATGACTATGTGAATTTATGAGAAGTTATTATATTCTATTTAAATTAAATTAAATAAGATATTTGAATTAATGTCTAAGGGTGTGACATGATTTAAACTATATTATAAAGATTTTATTAAATTAATTGGATATAACCTTTTTAAGGCTAGCCAAACATGGCTTTAGTGGGAGTTTTAGGCAGTTAACCCATGATAGGTAACTGACCATAATGCGCATCAGTTTTTTTTTTCCTTTATACGTACTCTTCTTTCTTTTTCTTTTTATTATTTTTGGCTAAGTTTAGAAATAAGCAGAGAGATTGAGAATTTACAGAGTTATATTGTCAGAGAAAATATTCAGAGATTGTGAAGGAGATTGAGAGTGAGGAATCAAAAGTATCCAAGCCTACTAATTTATACTCTACAGGGTAATCTCCTCCTTCCCAATTTTTATTTTACGTCATTGAGTTTTATATATATGGGTTTCAAAGTTTTTGGTTTAAACCTCTGTAATTGGGTTAGGAGTAATGATTATGGGTTATATATGTGCTATGACATATCAAATCGTGTTTAATTATATATATTATGTAAACCATATCATCAAATTCATGAAAACATGTCGTATATGATTTCTACAAAATTACAGAGTATGGGTTTTGGCCTTATGGCCTTATACGTGACTTTAGTATGTCAAACATAAATGTTTTCGTAAAATTTACACTCGTATGATGTTATGCATGTTGATACGAAGAGACCAAAATTTAAATAAACGGATTCGGTGTTATAACGAATCCGTAGTGACAATTTTCATGTTTTATTTTCAAAACCTTCAAGAACATCAAGAACAATGGAAGTAAATGTGTTGATTTTTGCAAATTATGTGTTGTAACTTGTTAAAAATCATGCTAGATGGGTTAAGTAATGATTATATATGTATTACAATAGTTGGGTAAGTCTAAATTCGTGTAAAAATAACTAATTGAAAGTTATGGCTATATTCATGTATAATTTTACGTGTGATTCATTTTTGGCCTATTTTGGCCTTGTTATGTTCGCGAACTGCAGAACTGCAGAAATTGCAGAAACTAAGTCTGGGTAACCCCGCCCCCGGCGGGTGTTACCAAACTAAATTATCCCGCCCCGACGAAAAATAAAAATAAAAATAAATAAATAAATAAAAATATAATAATAATTAATTAAATAATAATAATTAATTAAAATATTTATCAAATAAATTAAATATTATAATTGAGATATTGATGGAATAAAATAAATATTCGATGAAAATTATTATTAAAATATTTATAAAATAAAATAAGTATTTTAATTGAGATATTGATGGAGTAAAATAAATATTCGATGAAAATTATTATTAAAATATTTATAAAATAAAATAAATATTTTAATTGAGATATTGATGGAGTAAAATAAATATTTGATAAAATTATTATTAAAATATTTATAAAATAAAATAAATATTATAATTGAGATATTGATGGAATAAAATAAATATTCGATGAAAATTATTATTAAAATATTTATAAAATAAAATAAATATTTTAATTGAGATATTGATGGAGTAAAATAAATATTCGATGGAAATTATTATAAAATAATTTATTCGAGTGTAATAATAGTAAGAGAATGAAAATATTCTAATTTAATTAAGTAATTAAATTAGAAGGGTAATGATTTGTTAAATAAAGTAGAGTTTATATTAAATAATTAAGAGAAAATGTAACTAATGAATTTCGTGAATATATATGGTATGTGTGTAGGATTTGTGGTGAACGGAAGTAGTAATCGTTTAGCCTACACACGAGGCAAGTTCCTAAACCTTAATTCTTTATTAAAGCAAGTTCATTATTCTATCTTGTTTATTACTGTTCAAGTCAAGATTTCATATTAGATCTTATCATTCTTTAAAAGCATAATTCTTATTATACAATACTTATTCGATTGTATACATCTTGAATTTTATTATTCAAATTGAATATCAATTATTGTTGAACCTTGTAAGACTAGTGAACCCTTATTGATTCAACTAGTCCATAGTTGATAAGCGTTATAAATTCTAGAACTTTTATTGAGCTTACCCAATCCAAACTTCCTTTGGTGCGGACTCCGATGTCAAACTGAGATGAACAACCCTTTAATAGGGGATTATTTACGCTTTAGCGTTAAGATATTGTGCACAGTATGGTACTAAGGGCTGATCCCCCTAAGTACGAGAAGAAGAGTCCATAGTCTTATGACTGTTAAAGGTTTCAAGAATAAACACTTGACAACCTAGGAAAAAGTTCAAGGTCTTGTGACCCTCAGAATTTCTTTTGATTCTTGTTATTCATTCTTGATTCAAAAGTTGAGCTTTTATATTCAAAGTTATTAATTCATTTGCATGTTATTATTATTCATTTATTATATTGTTATACTTGTGGGCAATCGTGCTCACTCTTGCGTAATAATAACATTGCAGTTAAGAACGAGAGAACAGACGAGCCTTCCACTAGTAAAGGCAAGAGCAAGATTAGCAAGTAATGAAGACTATTTGTTTATGTGGTTGTGTAATGACATTTAGAATTGATGTTACTTAAGACTTAATTGTTATGTTTTCGCACATATATTTTAAGGTTAGATTAACCTGGGATTTATTTAATTATGCAGTTGATGTAACCCCATAAGGGGAGAGAGTTATTATTTATTCTATCTATTGTATGGTTGTATTTTATTTATGGGTAGATAGATAGATGATGTTTGTACAGTGAACACCAAATCCTGTGGAAATAGAAGTACCGGATTTGGGGGTGTCACATGATATAGCAAGGATGAGCAACAAGTTTGCTCAACAAGTTTAAGTACAACAATAAGGATATATCATGATGAATGGAAAAATGTCTGGCAAAGGGTTCAACAATATAATATCTGACGGATTCAACAATATGAATATCATAAGCAAAGATAATGATTGCTTTTAGAATAACTGCTAGTCAAATAGACTTCGAACTATAACACTCAAATGGAATCAATAGCTAATTGACCCTTTGGTTACTGGCTACAGAATAAGTACTTGAGGGGATCAGCCTCACGTACTCTATGTATATGCATAACATTTAAATCTGTTTATTGTATCTTTATTAGATACCTGAAATCCCCTCTCATAGAAAGGGGTGTTCTTTCAGTCTAAGAATCCTTACCATCAATTGATTTGGATAGCTTTTAAAACTTCATACGTTTGTCTAACCGAACAAAGGTTCAGACTATTACTTGCAACACAATAAATTCGGATACCTTCTCAATATAATATAGAGTAAGTTTAAGGAAACTTGCTTAACAAAAGTAGGGTTCAAGGAACTTGCTTACGGTATGCGTCGAATATAGTAATGCAAGGGTTTAGGATACCTGCTCACTAATAAATGGTGTAAGGTTAGGAAACTTGCACAATCAAATGGTGAAGTTTAAGGGAACTTGCCTGTTTGCTCAGCTACAATATAATTTTAACTTTAATTAACTTGCGTTGAAACGACCTAACATTATCAAGTCGGTCTTTCAATTAGTATGTGTAAACTAATATGAGTCTACACTTAAAAGAATCAAGTCATCACATAGCATGCTTCTCAACATATTATATGACATATTGGTCACACATTACAAAGTAAAGTAATCATATAAGCATGCCTTAACTTTCAGAGCCAAAAATAGCTCATCTTGGCAAGACTGCAGGACGGCGCAGCTGCGCTTGGTCTAGGCTTAGGGACGGCGCAGCTGCGCTGTCCCTTGGACAGACCAGGATTGAGTTTCTGCTCTCCTGACTTCAGTCCAACTCTAACATACACCTATACATACATTTTAACATACATACATGCTAGAGTTTCACACATACCACATGACTATACTTGAATTCATTACCACAAGTACAACTTACAACTTATGACGCCCCCAAAATTAGGTATACATCACCCATCTTGAGTCGTCAGATACATGGTACAGAATTCAAATACAACTTACTAATACCATTGTCGTGTATAATACGACAAAATACAACTGTGAGTTTGAATACAATAATTGTCTACTAGAGATCATACAAACTCAAAAGGAGTCCTCATTACAATTATTAATACACTATTTCTCAGAATAGTGAGGACTACTAATGCTATCCTCTGGACCGTCACTCCATTCCCCGATTAGTCCCTGCTATGTTCTCATTTCCTGAAGAGAACAGTGAAAGAAAGGGTGAGCTCAACTAGCCCAGTAAGAAATATTATGACTAAGATAATGCAGAATAAATTATCATTAGTCTCCAACAATGTTAAACTGAATCAAGTCACAGTTCCTACTCAATCAAGGATTTCAATCAAGCGTTTAGACTTCCTCTATTCGTCACAGTTCCTACTCAATCAAGGATTTCAAATGGGCCAATAAAATCAAGCGTTTAGACTTCCTCTATTCGTCAATTCTTGCTTCTAAAATAACGCCCTCTTGAACCTTCTTAATTCTTCACATTCTTCAGCTCCGAGTGTGTAGCTTGAGCGGCTTTAACTTTGTCGATTAAAGTCGATTCTACTTGTATATTCGTTATCTTCACGTGAGTTCGTATATTCGAACTTGTAAACGCATACGATCTTCTACTCACACGTCAGCTACCATGTTCGCTTTCCCACGATAATATTGCATGGTACGATCGTAATCTTCAACAGCTCGAGCCAACATCTTTGGCACGTTATACGTTCGTTTTAGGTGAAGAAAATATTTGAGGGTTTAAGAAATGGGTTTTGTACTGGTGTCAATACCAAATTCGATTTCATGCTCTGGGGTAAGCTAAGAAGTCTTCAGAAATACATCAAGAAATTTATTAATGATAAAAATATCATTCAAAACTGTTACTCTCATTCAAGACTTGGATAGTACGTCACATTGATACCAACTGTGACTTCTATCCCTTAACCTAGATAGCACCTCACAATGATACCTATCAACTTGTTATCGTTATTCACGACGTCGCCTACAGAAAGTCTGGCTTCGGTCCATTCCACACAAGGAAGTCATCAACAAAAGGATCGGGGCTCTTTACTTATGGCTTGATATGACAATGATTGAATTTAGTGGTTTGGTTGCTTAAATTCGCATAATAGGTTGGTTAAGAATATGAAAGCTAACAACCTTACGAAAAACATGATGAGTAGTTAACCAATCATTTCCTAAAATAGCATCAAAGACAAGTATTTTCAAAGAGACAAGATCAACACGTAACGTGAAAGTATCGATTTGAATCAAATAAGATTTATAAACAGTGGAGGTAACGAAGGTTTCTCCCAATGGAGTTTCAATAGATAAATCAAAGTTTAACTTCTCCGGAGTTAAGTACAAACATTGAACACAACTAGGTGGAATAAAAGAGTGAATAGAACCGGTATCTAACATGGTATAAACTTCGTAAGAGCTTATGATTAACTTACCCGTGATAATTTTATTCAGGTTCCTCGTCACGAGAAAAAAAACGCTCTCTCTTAACCTACCGACTTTGGCTTTTCTGGGACAGCCTTTGGTGCCTCCATCCTAGTTGAATTTGTCTTCGGTGAACGACAAAATCGGGCTAAGTGGCATTCTCTTCCACAATTATAACATGCTTTGGACGACATCGCGCAATTTGGACTGATGTGTTCCTCCCCTCCGCATTTGAAGCATATGATAGGTGGTCTTTCTCCTTCCTTAACAACGGTTGCTGGTGCTGACGTCTTTCCATCGTTGTTGAATCTCCTCTTCTTGAAATGTCCATTTCTATTATCTTGGCCATGATTACCACCGAAGTGGTTACCATTCTTGGCATGATAATTTCCCCCGCGATAGTTATCACTGTTCCGATGGCCATTGCCACCGGTATGATTATTATCGTGTTGCTGGTCATTACCTTTTGGTTGCGATGACTCATTATCGCGCTCCACTAACTGAGCCCTATTCACAATATCTGAATATAAACAAATGTTGTGAGAAATGAGGTATTGACGTATATCGGGTTTCAAACCTCGCAGAAACATTCGCGCCATTCGCTCCTCATTATCGACCAAATGGGATGCAAACCTGGACAACTCCGCAAACTTAGCCTCATACTGTGACACGGTCATATTGTTTTGCTCCAGCTTGATAAACTCTACCTCCTTCATGTGACAAATACTTTCAGGAAAGTACTTGTCGTTGAACAACTCTTGGAACTTTTCCCAAGACATCTTGAATGCGTCAGTCTGGGTACGTTTTACAGATTCCCACCAATGATCTCCTTCTTCACGCAACATAAAGGTGGCGAATGGAACCTTTTACTCCTCTGAGCATCCCAAGACATCAAATATCTTGGTGATCTGCTTTAACCACGTCTCCGCCTTAAGTGGTTCTGGCTTTCCCAAAAACTCTGGTGGTCCCAGCTCCTTGAATTGCTTAGCGGTGACCAACCATGGGTTGCCATTGTTTCCTCCTGCATTATGAACAGGAGCCGCCTTCTCCCGTTGTTGCATGAATTGCTCCTTAAACTGCTTAGCGGTGACTGTCCGAGAGTTATCAGTATTTCTACCTGCATTTTGGACAGGAGCTGCCTTAGCCTGTTGTTGCATGAATTGCATAAAGCCTCTAACCATCCCATCATTCACCATTTCATCGGTGTTATTATTTTCATGAGGAGTATTGTCCTCTAGTTGCACATTATCCTGATTATTGATCTGTGGAGACTCAACGGTCTCCTGTGCTCCATTGATAATCTCAACATTCTCGGATGCCATTTTCAAACACTGCCACAAAACAAGGATTAGATAACATATCACATATTATCCTTATACTATGACCGACCAATTAAATAACAAATAAACTTAGGTAGGTCATATTAGCGAAGGAATTCCCCGTCTCTCCCCTCCTAGTTCTAGTCTCACATCTTAGCCAGGTATCATATCCCTAAGCTCTGACACCAACTGTGACGCCCCCAAAATTAGGTATACATCACCCATCTTGAGTCGTCAGATACATGGTACAGAATTCAAATACAACTTACTAATACCACTGTCGTGTATAATACGACAAAATACAACTGTGAGTTTGAATACAATAATTGTCTACTAGAGATCATACAAACTCAAAAGGAGTCCTCATTACAATTATTAATACACTATTTCTTAGAATAGTGAGGACTACTAATGCTATCCTCTGGACCGTCACTCCATTCCCCGACTAGTCCCTGCTATGTTCTCATTTCCTGAAGAGAACAGTGAAAGAAAGGGTGAGCTCAACTAGCCCAGTAAGAAATATTATGACTAAGATAATGCAGAATAAATTATCATTAGTCTCCAACAATGTTAAACTGATAAAATATAATAGACATCAAGTTTAACTGCAGCGGAATAAGCAATCCATTAAAAGAGTCAAGTAGAGAGAATTGAATCTACTATCTTTTATGATTTAAAAAGTTTTTCATCACTTTTATCGCTGAGACTCAGCTCAATAAATAATCCACATCATTAAATCATCCCTGAACTACAGGCCAAGGATATTCTTTAGTATCACGACCACAAATTATCCATGCACTACGGGCCAAAGATAATCGTGTTTTCATCAACGGTCCTGATCATGCCATAAAACAATTATCTTTGCACTACGGCCGAAGAGAATCCATAGCCATAATCATACCAAAAACTGTCCATCAATGCACTACGGGCCAATAAGGACTTTTTCCACATCATTTGTAATATTACGGTCATGATTACACCGCATAATCCCTGGTCATAATCATACCAAGTCCATCTATGCACTACAGGCCACAGATGACTTTCAACATAACATAAACATGAGGATGATGACAATGATATAAGAATTTAATAAAACAAGTTCAAGAATTAATTTGTCCATGAACCAATAACGTCCAAATTGTCCACACGATACTGTTTTGTGGTGTAAAATTCAAGAATTCTCAGAAAAATATTTTCCTGAAAAGATACTGGATGAAGCGCAAATATCAAGGATATTCTACTAATTTCATGGAGTATAGAAGTCAAAACTTTAACCAACTGAGTATAATAAAGAATGGAATAACAAAAGAAATCACCATTCATGCGGAACTTCGCATAGGCAGGTTATTCCAACAGAATACTAAATAACGGAACCAGGTCAGGTGAAATTCACACCGACAGGATGTTCCAACAGAATAATAAATGCGGAATAATAAATGATGGAACCAGGTCCGGCGTATAGCACAGACAGGATATTCCGACATAATAATAAAGACGGAACCAGGTCCGGTGTAAAACACACAGACAGGATGTTCCAACGGAATAATAATAAAGACGGAACCAGGTCCGGTGTAAAACACACAGACAGGATGTTCCAACAGAATGATAGAAGAATGTCACCAAGTATAGGGTAGACCGCGTATACAGGTTATTCCAACAGAACAATAAAGAAATGGAATAACAGAAGTTCTCTTCTTGAATACAAAAGAATAATATCCCTTACCGTAACAGAAACTGGATATAGAAGTAGTGAAGTAGCAGAATACTCTTCTTCTTTCTCTCTATAATTTTCTCTCTATAGTTTCTCTCTATAATTTCTCTCTCTAGAGTTTCAATGAATTCGTAAGAAAATAATGAAGGAATGAGCTTCTATTTATAGGAAAATGGAATGCATAGTAACTAATCCATGAACGGTCCAGATTGTTTTACTTTAATCTGACGGTCCATATTTAAAGAAAAATCTTTTAAATAAAATATAATATATTCTATTTATATAAAAACATTTTACTATGCAAATACTATGCAAAACACTATGCAACACTATGCAAAACACTATGCAACACTATGCATAATAAAATATAATATATTCTATTTATAAAATAACTTTAATAAAGTATTCTGTTTTATATAAAAAGATGTTTCTGTTTTATTACGTTAATAATACGAATAAAACAAAACGTCATCATCGCTATAATAATTCATATTATTAATCGACAATAATTAAATCAAACTGAGCGACTTCTCACATAAATATCAATAATCAATACCGTGTGCTACTATGCAACAACGCGTATTACTGTACTTTTACTACCCAGTAGTTCAACAGTATCAACGGTAAAACGTTCGCCGTTATTTTCAATAAAATATTTTTGTCTTTTTCTCAATCCGACAATAATTCCGTTATGGGGTCCACCAATAATTGTACCGTCGTACGAATATTTTCCGACACAAAGAATATTCCCTGACCAATCGAATATAATATAACAACTTGCATACTTTGCAAAATTTATAAATACTACCCACAACTATAATATTATCTCAAATTCACACCATAATATAAAAATTTATTTCGAGAAAATTAATTCTTTATTTATAAAATCTGGGGTTTCACACAACTTATATGTCATTAAAACATAAAAAGGTCATGTAGTCCTCATGCTTTACAATCTTGGTAATACAATACTCAGTAGTCATGCTTGTATATAGACAACATATGTATACTTTACTCACATAGATCATATTCTAGAAATTTCCTTTTCTTTATGACTATGTGTGCATATGTAAAAACCATACATTAATCAAATTATGTTCATGTCAATATATTTATAGGCATAATGAGTCCTAATATACATGCTTGGATGGTCATAACATACTATGCTCATTACTTGATGACATTAGCTTCCTCATTCTAATTTTCTTTGAATTTAACACTAAGTCAACTTAGTACATACAAGGAATGTAACTCTCATGCATTTACAACATGTATTAAGGCCACAAGCATGCTCAAATGGTCAGAACTTACTAGATAAAAGTCTTGGTCAAGTTCACTTTTAAAAAGTCTTAAGTTTCTTATCTTTGAAATAGTCTTAACTTCCAATCATGGGTGCTAGTGTGTTTAATCACTTTAGTCTTGCATTTCATGTCAATATAAACCATATTATCATGTGCATAAAGTCAAAATGCTTACATGATGTGTTCGTGACAAAGTTCACCTTTGAAATCACAAACCTCATTTCAAAACCACAAGTATTGTGTCCATCATTGCTATACTTGTTCATACTACATGCATGTGCCTACGTGTGCATGTTAAAACAGTTTACAAGCTTGCTATAACAGTGTACCATCCACTTAGCACAAACAGAAAAAAAACAGAAAATATTAGGTCTGGTGCAGGACTGGTGCAGCTGCGCTGCACCCTAGTACAAATAGGGCGCAGCTGCGCCATGCCTGAGAAAAAATTGGATGCGTCGTGCCTGCATCAAAGACAGTAACTTGCTCTGTTCTGCAGAGCCTCAACCCTCAACCATCCTCTTTGAATTAAACAAGCTTCATACCAACATTTAAGAGTTCAAACATGTAGACATATATCATAAACATATCATGGCATGATAATTCACATTGATTAACATATGGATTCAAGAAATTCTCAAGAACTAACAAGACCCATTTCAAGAATTTAATTAGAACTTATACCTTCTTAGCTTGAATTGGACCTCCTACAAATCTGAGAATGCTTCTACAATGCTCAGCAACTTAGAGTCTCTAACTAAGACTTAACAAACAACCAAAAACTGAATTTGAAGCTTGTATTTATAGAAGCATGAACTAGACATTGTTATTACACAAGATTGGAGCTCATGGTGCAAAAGAAAAACACAATGGTTGCTAAAGAGTGGTTCACCAACTGATTTCTAGCCATCATCCCTACACAACTCTAGCCTTTTTGGAAAATACGTAATTTAGCTTCAAGCTACTATTCATGTACTTGATGACAATCATTTTTGGACAAGGAAATAATTCTCAGCATACTGTAAACAATGAAATGCAACATTTGGCTTATACCATATATACACATAATATAGACTTTGGTTATCAAATAGGTCTACACCATTTATTTCACATAACATAGGTTATAATGATTTAAAGAGCATACAATGTACTTCCTAATTACAAGATATCTAGTAGTGCACATACATATAACAATATTATTATGCAACTCAAATGAATGCAAATAATTCATTACTATATAGTATATATATAATATATAGACATATTAATGTACCACCTTATACTATATAAAATATATAGCTAACTACCATATAATAAAGGTTTACTATATTGCACAAATTAATCAAGTGACATATAATCATTTTATAAACTATTAATCTATTACACATTAATTATTATTTATTCATAATAATTATTAATTAACACATTATCAAGTAATTACTCGTAAATGCAATTAATCAATACGTTCAACTCTTGCTACTATATTCAAATAACTTGAATATTTAATTATTAATAATCTTATCAATTCCTTGATATTAAAATCTTAGGGTTAGTCCACTAATTTAAATAAACTATTAGTGACTCCCTTTACTCAATTCGTAATTTCACATAACCACTTAAGGTTTAAATAGGCTCACAAAACTAACTCATTAAAATTAAATCACATATTTAATTAATAAGGAGTTTCAAATTCGTGGACGTTACACATAATGTTACCATTTATTATATTATCATTTGTAACGAAATACAAGTTTTTTATGTGTAATCCGAAAGTACAAAATTACTCACAAAAATTGGCCCAGTGCCCCCTGACAAGTTATTTATAATCTTGCAATAATTTTGACCCAACTGACAACATACCCTGCCTTTCGTCATTGCCCAAGCAAAGCTTTCTTCAAGTTGAGGGCATGAAACCTGATACAGTAAGGTTTCTCGTATACTATTCAAGGCAAAAGAAAAAGAACTTAAAGGAACGAAAAAACAGAACATACAATCTTGTGGGTGCAGCAGAACTATTTTTCTTATTTCTTTCACTTTATTTTACAGGTGAAGATGGCTGAAGAGACCGTTAAGAGAGTTACTGGGTTGAACCCACTGTTCGAAGCTATGTCTGAGATATCAACAATGAGTATGTCATCCTTTGTTGGTAGTAGCCCTTCTGCACATCAGTGGATGCTGCTGTTCCTGTAGAAGATGATCCTAAACAACACTTTTATCAACCTGCTCCTAATAATCACATGCCCAATCATGATCTGAAAGTCCAAAATGGTTTGCCAGATATTCATCTGGTAGATAATGCACAACAGAATCCTGCAACAGCTCAAGTCGAGGGGAACAAGATGGGAACAGCTTCAATGCAGCGAGTGGCTAGCTTGGAGCATCCGCAGAAGCGGATTCATGGGGGTGTAAGCTCTTACAATGGAGAGCAGTAATAGTGAGCAGAAGAGACCTTTGATTGAGATTTTGCCCTGAAGAATCATTCTGTTTCAACCTCTCTTATTTGTTGATATTGCTAGAATTCTTCCTGTTCATCATGTTCTAGTGCCCTTGTTGGTAATACCCAATTTCTTAACTTGGGTTGATTATGTGCAGTTGTTGGATTGATCAACTCAATCTATAAATTAATGCTTTTTAAGAACACTTCACGTGAAATTCCGTGTAATGTGTTTACATTTTCCCTTA
Organism: Panax japonicus; assembly: GCA_020205505.1. Lineage (NCBI taxonomy): Eukaryota > Viridiplantae > Streptophyta > Magnoliopsida > Apiales > Araliaceae > Panax > Panax japonicus. The sequence goes on from JAINUV010001347.1 coordinate 56,130, forward strand.
TTTTCTTATTCTTTTCTGTTTTCGGGTGCAATTCCCTTATTTTGTGTTGGGTCTTTTTTCAATGGATGGGAACTGACCGAGATTTTATTCGGCGCTGAGATTTTATCTGGTGCTGGTTAAAGAGTCGAGGGCTGTGTTTTTTTTTACTACACTTGTGTTGCTTGTGAGCGGCAGAATCAGCTTCACTGTAGTTCTTTTATGCACCTGGTTGGAAGATATATTTCAAAAAACAAGTCCCATTTAAAAAAATAGTTATCAAGAAAATCGAGTTTCTAGGTATTTATTATTTTTATGATAGTAGTAAATGAAAGAATATTTTTAATTTTATTCACAATTTAGTTATCTGGTCATCACAGAAGACAAGTAATCAGACCTGGGGTACTACCCGACCCCAGACCTTGAGTTCAGAGTCGAATATCTGTGATGTGTAATCGTCCTGCATCCATCTCATATATATATATATATATATATATATATATATATATATAGGTCCTTTACATAAGTATACTAAAAAATAGAAAGTAATTACAAGAATAATGCATCAATCAAATAATTATAAAAAGAGTGTAATTAGAACTCATATTATAAAAATAGTATAATTCACGTTAATAAAGAAACCTAAAATCAAGGAAACTAACTGCCATAATTAATAATTCAAATTCAAATTCAAGTTCAAAGATTTGGGATCTAGCAAAAAAATAAATTTAAATTCAAAATAATAACAGTCACAACTATTTTCCAAAACCCAAAAATTACAACTATTCTGTAACAACAGTGGACATCCATTATCATTTTCTCTCTATTCCTCCTCTAATACCTTCTCTGCTCCGACCTCATTTCTCTACTACAACCATGTCCACGTTTATACAAGGTAACCAATAAAAAATAGAAGACTGCATAGGGAAGAGAGAGATAAGTAATATTGATAATCAAACTTTCGTACCAAAGTAACCAAACATTTATACCAAGGTAACCAAACCTTTATACTAAGGAAACCAAATCTACCTTCACACATGCAGTATGAATTTGTTACCTTGATCTAAAAGTTTGGTAACCAATTTCATGAAGGTAAATAAAAAATAGAACACTGCATAGGAAAGAGAGAGATAAGAGAGTGATGTGTAATGTAATATTGATAACCAACCCTTCGTACCAACCTTTATACTAAGATAACCTTTTTTTTATGAATATTTGGTTACTCACAAAAACTAAAATGGTTACCTTTGTATGAAGGTTTGGCTACCAACTGCACCATATTCAAAATAATTTTATTTTTAAAAGATTATTATGAATATGTTGCAGTTGATAGCCAAACCTTCGTACAAAGGTAACAATTTTTATTTTTGTGGGTAACTAAATATTCTTAAAAAACTTTGCTTACATTGCTTAAAAGAACCTTCACTTTGTAACGTGATAGACCTGCTTTTGGTTCTCGAATTGGTTATCCACACTCTGTGAAGTAACATTGGGTCCCAATGATGTTTTGTTCTAATGATAAGCTACGTAATGTCAATGCAGTAGATATCCTCCGCAGCCACGTGAAAGAAACCGCTCTCCTCCGTCGCCGCATGAAAGAAGTCTTTCTCCTCTGCTACGTGAAAGATCTCGTTCTTGAGAAGATTTCCAAGCAATTTGTTTGGTGGATCTCGTTCTTAGGTAGTGGAGTACATCCGCAACGGCATGCCTCGCCACCGGCTCCACAGCGGCCTTCGTCGTCTTCAAGTTCGGTGAACTCCTCTCCTCCGACCAATTGACCGACATCGTCGGTGTCCCCCACCTTGAAACGCACCAACGAACACGCCACTTCTCTCAATATTCCTCTCTCCACCCTTGAAAGAATACATTGAACGAAGAAGCGGGGGGATAATGCAGTTGTTATAGATGAGGAGAGAGAAAAAGTCATGCGAATAACTAATCCCTAAATTAAGGAATTCTAATTACATTAGAATATGTAAATAAATATGAAAGTATATTAGTTATGTAAATATTATATGAGTGCACTATTGATGTAATTATTTTTAAAAATGTATTAAAACATATAATTGTTCCATATATATATATATATATATATATATATATATATATATATATATATATATATATATATATATGTATATATATATATATATGGATAATGGATGTACATAGTCGTGTACTTTTTTTAATACAGTATACCAAACAACGTTGTTTGGCCCAATTGTTTTAAAAAGAAAAACACGGTTCAGACACTACTCCCAAAATCGCGTTCGATTCTCTCTCTCCTAGGGTTTATGCGCGATTGCTTCAATTAGTTCATTTTCGCCCAAGTTTTGTTTTAATTCCAACTACAACATATCTGGTGCAACAATCCTGTTAATTCCTATCCTCGACACTTAATTACTAGAATATATCTACTCTTTATTTCGAGGTGAGACGAGGCTTCGTTCGATGAATCATCCACTGCTTCAACCAGGTGATCTAAAATTTAGTCGTTTAATTTTTTATCTTTTATGTCCAAGATTAGTGGGTTCTTTAATTTCTTCATTTCTTTTATTTGTTTCGTAGTTATGCAGTGACTTTTTATTTCTGATTTATAGTCATGTCAAATTATACCGAATCCCACTAAAGTTGGAAACAAATACCACTTGCAAGTTGGTATTTTTTAAATGGCACAGATAGGAATCCCATTTGGGGATATTGAGGTGAATTAAGACATAATTAAGAACTTTTCAAATGTTTATGATTTAATTCTTCATTATTATATTGTTTAGGTTTTCTTGTCAATTAAACAAAAGAAAGACATGTCAATCCCCAGTTCTATCTGTGCTGGTTCTGCTTATGAAAGATACAGAGAATGGAAATCATGGTTTCTTGTTGAATGCTCTCTTTTCCATTTTTCATCAATGGTAAAGACGACTTGACCATTGATTTGTTTTTTCATCCCTTGTTTGATCGTTCTTTTTATCAAATTTATGATGTCAACTTGTAGTTGAGGATTCACTTTTCACCGAACTTAGAGATATTAAAAAAAGAAAAAGTTGGAGAAAAGCCCTCATTTGTTGGCCTGTTATTCCATTATTTTTTTGTTAGCTGATTCATTATTGTTGGGTCATTATATGAAATAGAAGTACTTAGAAGTGAGTATTTCATAATGTAAACATGACTGATTGCCATTTTTCTGTATCAATTTGCAGAAAAAAAAATCATGTCTTTCAAGCAACCATCTCCTATTGCTTCTTCTCAAGCGGATAATGTTATGCCACGTCAATCTGAGACGACCATACCATTACAACAATTAGAGTCGACGTTAACCCTTCATAACACATAGTAAAAATTTTGGCCAACATTTTTAATTTTTAATTATATTGTCAATCAAATTATATGTTCTCTTTTTTGTTCCAGTGTTAATATATGTAGAGGACGACAATACAGAAACTTCGATAAAAGTTCCATATGTTGGATTTTCATTTCCTAATCAGGACGACGCATACGTGATGTATAATACATATGCAAGGCATAAAGGATTTGGACTCCGTTTGTCGAATCTTGATAGATCTAAAACTTTGTGGGAGGAAATAGATCGATTAATTATTTGTAGTAAAGGTGGAATTGTAAAAGATAAAGACCAGACACTTGATAAGAAACTGAAGAAACGACGAAGACAAGTAAGATCTGAATGTCGTGCAAGGATGTGGATCCATTTAAACCCAAAAATGAAAACATGGCGTGTTACTAGTTTTTGTGATGAACATAATCACGAGCTTTCTAGCCCTTCATCAGAATAGAAACATCGCTCTCATAAAACATATCATCATAGTCAAACTATAAAAAATTTGATGGAGAAGATGTATGAAACTGGATTGCGCCCATCAATAATTGCAAAGGTTGTTAATGCTCATGGGAATGGTGAGAATGAGATGATATCAACACAACATTGTGTAAATTATTTGCACGTACAGAGAAAGAATATGGTTGGTCATGAATGTATTTCAATAGTTCATCATTTTCTAGAAAAAAGAGTTAGTTGAAAGTCACACAAGCCAATCATGTTTGATGATAAAGCATATACTTTGTAAACAATCTTATTCATTTATTAATAAAAAAATATTAATTTATTAAAGGCTTTTAATTATCTACATTAAAAGTCCAATAATAATCTAGAAGGGGGGTTGAATAGATTATTACAGATTAAAAATTATCTTACGCCTTTTTGATTTTTTGTATAATTAATTTGCAGTGTTAGAAATTAATATGCAAGACATTAAAAAATCAATCACACAATGCACAGAAATTTGTCTGGTTCACAACATACATCCCGGGTATGCTGCTACGTCCAGTCTCAAGCTCCTCTCCAGGACCTGAGATCTTATTACTATCCGTATTAAATACTCCTTCAACAGGCGGAGAAGCCTTTACAAAGTTTTATAGTCAAACTTCCAACTGTTCCCAACTAATCTATCTTGGACAACAAGCTCCCCGCTCCCTCCTCAAGCTTAGTTGTACTTCTTTTGAGTTCAGTTCTATCTATGATCTGGTCTTGAAACAACAGTCTCTTCCTCACCTCACAAGTACACTAGAGACCCAACTTCCCGCTGACCTCTCTAATTTACAGTAATGTATACACACTAATTATGGGATATAATTAGCTATAATCATGGAACCATATCTTCTAACAAATGTACTTATATTTTATGTTAAAATTAAGTGTAATGCACTAAGTTATGAACAATGCCCAACTCTTTTTTCAGGGACTCCAACACAATAAAACAATTTGTATGGTATGACTTGCATAAAATTTAAAAGTGTGACAAATTTTGGGGAATGAGTGATCAAAAATCAAGTCCACAGTTGAATTCAATGGATTATATAAGATTATTCAAGATGGTATACCAAAGACAATTTTAATGAGGAATCTGAGTACAGAAAAGGAAAGCTCAAGCACTATAGAACAGCAAAAGACCAAGAGTAAAACTTAAGATTATCATACTACATACTTTATCAGACAACAAGTTTTCACCACAATGAGAACCAAATCTATGCAATTTAGTGCTTTACTATGAAGAGTCCTATGGCAGAAAAAAATTATAAAAATAAAATAAACAAAGGAGTTACATACCCAAAATAGTCTAGCACTTCCGCAACTTGGTCTACAACAAGGTCATCAACATTGAGAACCGGTACATCTGATGATATCACAGCAGCTCCTGTCTGTAAGAACACTTGCAAAAATGGTTGGTGAGAATCCACTAATACATCCAATATATATACTCATATTAACAATAGATATTTACAAATTGTCCATTTCCCGTGTAACGTTCCTAATTCAATAACAATACTGATATCAAATGAGAACTAGGTTTATCCGCTTCTCATTCGTTTAAAAATAAAAAATTGAAACGTTGTGTCATTTTCATTTGGGACACTAGAAAACGAAATGGGACTCTCATTTGGGTGTAGAGGGAATAAAAAAGTTGGTCGACTTTTAGAAAGGGATTCTCATTTTGGACACAAAAAGAAATTCCTACTCCCACTTTGTGAGGAATAGTATTAAAAATAAAAATCAGGAAAAATTTAACTATGTTATAAAAGATTAATAATATGAAGAACAAAGATGATGATCAAGGGAGGAGCATTCTCATAATTCATATCTTGTAATTGTATATGCCCATCTATCCTTCACTTTACAAATGTTATTATATATAGATATAATAACATCAATACTAACATAACTACTAGGATGTTACAAAACTCAAGAGTCATACATTTTAATACTCAATGGGAGTTACATGTATCTAGACATCCATATAAATCTAGACATTTTATAACACTCCCCCTTGGATGTCTATTGTATAGCAATACGCATTGAAAGCTGTCTCATTAAAAACCTTACCAGGAAAAACCCAATGGGAAAAAACCTTGTTTAAGGTAAAAAGAGTGTAGCACGCATTAGCTCCCCCTCATGAATGTATACTTAAGTTCTTCAGCTGTCGCATTTTAATATTGCGACGCAATCCTTCAAACGTTGCAGTTGGTCTGCTAGATTATCTTTGATGTATCCTCCCTTTAATTGAGCTATACATGCAGCACTGTCTTCATACAGAATGGATGGAGTCCTTTTGTAGCAATTTTCTAAGAATATGTCTCGTTAAAAACCTTACCAAATAAAAACCCAATGGGAAAAAAATTGGTGAAGGAAAAGAGTACAATATTCTTGTATAACTTCTAGTGCCTTGGGATTGTCTCATTAAAACCTTGCAAAGGAAAACCCAGTGGGAAAAAACCTTAGCGAAGGAAAAAGAGTACAATCAGCACATATCCTTTTTACTCCCCTTCATAAGAACATAAAATTTTCATTGTTCATGGTAAAAATATCATTAAGTCGAAGTATGCCAATATTGTGCACCATGTTCTTCAAAATCATAGTTGGTAACGACTTAATGAATATATCAACCAAATTATCACATGATCAATATTGTCATTCTTCTGGGGCTCATGTGTATAAAATAATTTTGGTTCAATATGCTTGGTTTTATCACCATTTGGATTAAATAATCTCAAATCAATAGTCTCACGAAGATAACGTAAAATATATTTAATTTCATTACAATATCTTCGAGTTGGTGCATAACTATACATTGCTAGTACGTTAACTGCAAATGTTATATCAAGTCTTGTGAAATTTGCAAGATACATCAAAATATCAATTGCACTAAGATATGGTACTTTAGGACCTAATATATGGTACTTCAGGACCAAGAGTTTCTTTATTATTTTCTTGTGATCAAAATGGATCTTTCTTGATATCAAGTGACCAATCTATCATTGAAGTACTTAAAGGATTAACATTATCCATGTAAAGTTACTTCAGAACTTTTTCTGTTTATGTTGATTGATGAACAAGAATTCCATAGTTCAATTTGTAGGTCAAGACAAAAATTTGTCTTACCAATATCTTTTAACTGTGTTGTTTTTGTCAACTCTTCTGGAGCAAGATCTTTCATCAATAAATACAGCAATAATAGCAAATCCATATTATGATCTTTTGATAAAAATGCATGCACAAATTGAATTATTCTCAAATTCTTCTTTCAAAAAATATCTACTTAGGCGATTATTCCACAATATGCATCTGGATTGCTTTAACCCATGCATATAAAGATCTTTGTAACTTAAAATACATACTTCGAGATGTAGAATTATATGATTCAGACATTTTATATCCTTCTGGGATTTTCATGTATATATGATCATTATCTAATGATCCATACAGATATGTTGTAACAACATACACTAATCGCATATCCAAATTTTCTTTTGCTACCAAGCTAGTTAAAAATTTGAATATAATTGCGACCATTACAGGAGCATATGTTTCTCCATAATTAATACCATGTCTCTGCGAAGAAACCTTGTGCTACAAGTTGCGCTTTGTACCTTATAATTTCATTTTTCTTATTTTGTTTATGTACAAATACCCATTTATATTCAACAAGCATTACACCTTTAGGTGTTAGGACTACAGGTCCAAAAATTTCACATTTACTTAATGAATTTAATTTAACTTGAATCGCCTCTTTCTACATTGGCCAAATATTTCTACATTCATCAACGATTTGTGGTTCATATATATGATCATTACTTCTGGTAATATCCATAGCAACTTTATATGAAAATATGTTGTCGACAACAATTTTATTTCTATCCAATATATACGTCTCCTGCATATACATAATGTATCGAGATCTCGTTATTTTCAGGTACCTGATCCTCTTCGGGGGATAACTCATCCTCTTCAGGGAATAACTCTTCAAGAGTTTTATTTACAGGAGATTTTTATTCATAAGTTTTGGATAGGTTGATAAATTTTGTAGCCTGTTTCATGGGTATAGCCTCTTTATAGGCTGCAACTTATTTTTCTTGTACTTTCTTCTTCTGAGAAATTCTATCTTTACATTGATCATTCTTTCATGTTTCAGGTGTAACTTTGATTCAATTTGCTGCTGCATTAATTGATTGTCCTACATGGACTTCAGTCTCTACTAGAGTATATTAGCAGCTAGAATGTGAGATATCACTAGTTTCTTATTATCGGTTAATAATTCTGGTAATTGATTTGCAATTCATTGCAAATGAATAATCCTTTGAACTTCTAGTTCATATTAATTTGTACAAAGATCAAGATTAAATAAGGTTGAAACATTCCAAATAATCTCTCATCGTGCTTCAGGCAATGATCTCACGTCGTGCTTCAGGCAACGACTTTTCTTCCCCTAATGGTGGGAAGACAAAATAACAATCCTCAAAATATACCTTAAAAATATATGTCTGAGTTCTTTCTTAGAAGATGAACACCAAATAACAATAATTAAATGTGATAATTAGGTAATTAATTTACTTTGATATAATCAACAGGTAAAGAAATCTTCTGGTTCTTTAAAGGATGTTCATGGGAGTTTTCAATAATTCAATGCATCATTATTGATCCTAGATGATCATGCCAAATCATAAAATTATTTGGATCTAAACACTTCTGGTGTATTGCAATACTTGTTTCAACTATTCTTAATTTAGTATAATATAACCCAGAAAAAAATACACAATTTTTCTAATATGAGCTTCTGGCCCGATACTATTGAAGTAATATAAAGAAATTCTTCACTGCCTTCGTTATTGATTTCAATATAATAACTATTATAAAGTATATCCTTAAAGCTGAGCAAATTTCTGCTTACCTCAGAAGAATATAAAGAATCATCAATACAAAGTTTTGTGTCATTTGACATTATAATCGCTCTTCCAGAGACTTTAATTAAGTTTGATGAATAATCACTCTTCAAGAGTCTTCAATTATATTTGATGAATAATAGCTCTAGAGCCTTTAATTAAGTTTGATGAGATTCTGGCCCATACAACTATATATATGCAAAACATAAATTTAACTTTATTACTTAAAACATATAATAAAAATACTTATTATAATGACATAATATAATGAAATAAAAATAATTAATTGATATGAACATTTCTATCAACATATCATCAAGGAAACCATAGATATCAAAATTAGTTATTTCCATTCCATTTGAAAGTCAAAATAATTCATGGGATCTTCAGGATCATTATGATCAATAAAATTTATTTCAATTTCATTTTCTTTTCTTTTATGGAGTCTTGGTACAAATCTACCAAATGTTTTGGAGTACGACGGGTACATTCTCTTTTCTATATTGATTGTTCCTTTCACGTCTACTACCACAACCACAACCATAATATCCTCTATGATTTTCAAATGAGGTTCCATTCACTTCAGGGAATGTAATAGAATCGATCGAGCAAGATTGTTGATTCTTCAGCAAAAACTTATTATTTTGTACAGCCACTAGAAGAAATGATATCACTTCTAGGAATATAATTTCCTTTATCGCTTCAGGGATTATTTTGTAAACTTACGCTCTCGATATTGCTACTGCAGGAGTATATTTAAGTCATGAAATATAATAAATATTTTCTCTAACATGTCTTCATCAGTGTTTTTCACTCAACACTTTTAAAATCTTGCAACTTCAGGTGCAACCAATTATAATGAGCTTTTAAAATCTTTCCTTTAAATAATTTCATAAGACAAATGAGTCTTTTACTGTAATGTACTCAACTTTTAATTTTTTTCATGGAGATGATAGCGAATAAAAATCATTAATTTTGCATGATCCTGCAGGGATGCATGATTGTCAACTACAATTGTATCTCCAATGTTCTTTGCCTTTAGATGAATCTCATCATTAAGAGTACATGTCAAATAATCCTTGCTCGATATAAATTAAGAGCAACAAATTCAAATTTATAAGATTTAAATATTAAATAACTAAACATATTCCCCATCAAATTAAATAATTATATATGTTCAGATTTAATCGTAATGAAACAATTTATAGAAATGCAGTAAAACACGAAACTAAATTTGTCCATTAAAACAAAATAACAAACCAACACTACTAAGTATATTTGTCATTGTAACTTCATACAAAAATATATCAAAAAAATTGTTAGAAATTAATTTGATTTATTATAATAAATATTGAATAAACATTCAGTCAAATTCAATACTTAATTTTAAAATATTAATTTGTCAAACATATTCATACAAATATAAGCTAGCAAAACTAAACAACACCAATCACTAATTAATTACCGTACTCCTTAGACAATACATATATACCAATACCATGCATGCATATACTTATGAATATATTCCCATTTACATACATACCATGCATGCATACAAAAGTTGTGGAAAAATAATAAGGGGCAATGATAGCTACAGAAAGAGAGAGGATGCCGAAAGAAGATGAAAATTAAAAGAATACTAATTACTTACACACACTCTCTCTATATATATTAGTTATCAAATGACCTATTATATTTCAGATGCATCATTTACATATATTGGTAAATCATTTATTTCAGCTAGCTCAGAAAAGCAGAAAGAAAGTAACAGTTAAGAACTATCAGATTACTGATGACACATGATAAGAATGGCATCCGTATGTAAATGTGTTGTTCAATCTAATAGTTGAGAAAAGCTTACAGGAAGTGTCTCGCATATTGCTTCATCACTTGTGCAATATATTATGCAGTATATATATATATATATATATATATATATATATATATATATATATATATCACTTATATATATACATATCAACATGTACACTACAAAAATGAGCATATAAGTAACTGCATGTAGATAATAGATATATATATACCTTCTCCTTCAAATCAAATATGATTATCTTTAAGACGAAAGTGAGAAACAATCGTGCTGATAACGTGTTATAAAAGAGTAATAATATGAAGAACAAAGATGATGATCAAGGGAGGAGCATTCTCATAATTCATATCTTGTAATTGTATATGCCCATCTATCCTTCACTTTACAAATGTTATTATATATAGATATAATAACATCAATACTAACATAACTACTAGGATGTTACAAAACTCAAGAGTCATACATTTTAATAAACTAGTACTTGTGCATAATAAAATTGAGTACAGGCAATTCATTAAATTTAGTGTTTAGACTAATAAAGGAAAAAAACAAAGAGTTAACTTGAAGGATGGGAAGGGAAAATAATAATAATTCAGTATACTCAGACGTAGGGTGGGGTGGGGGTGGGAGGGGTGGGGGTGTTGGGAAAAAGGGAAAAATTGTATTTTCAAAAATTGAGAGTTATAATAATTAGGAACAAGATTGTAACATTATTTATTTTGAAAGGTTAATTTTGATAATGTAAAATATTTCATTTTCACATCCCTCCAAATCCTCTCCCATTTTTGAAGGGCAAGTTTTGAGTCAAAAATGAAATCAATTTTTACCTCCAAGTCCCTAAAAAAACTCACAAACATGCTATTTAGGGGATTTTAATTATTTTTACTTCCCTTCCCTTCCCCTTAAATTAAAAGACTAAAATACACTTCGTACCCTAAATTTTATAGGCATGTTGAGGTTTGCATCCTAAACTTCTAAAGGTGTCTGCTTGAACCCTAATGTTTAATTTTCGTAACAAAAAACACCTTCCAAACTCTCAACCGGTCAAAAATGACTGGGAGTTCAAGTTCTATTTTTTTAAGGATAAAATAAGTAAACTATTAATAAAAATAATATAATTATATTAAAACTAATAAATGAAAATAAAAATTAATTAAACCTAACACCACCACCATTCTCTCTCTCCCTCTTTCTCTTCACTCAGTTCATCTTCGTCAGCCATGGACCATGGTTAGCAACATGATGTTTACAGCACAGCGGCATAATCAATTGATTGTGACTTCAATTCATTGTTTCATCCCCAATAAAAAAAATTCATCCTAGTCCATTTTAACTATCAATGAGTAAAACTCTAACCCACACCAACCCCAAATTGATCTAAAACTTTCTCACCCAATTAACTAAAAACATCAATAAAATCTAACTTGGGGTTAGATTTTAGGTTTAAGATTATTGTTATGAAGATGAAGAAAATGAGTAATTTGATGTGAATTTTATTGGGTATGAGATTAGAAATTGTAGTTAAAGTTAGAGATCAAAATTAAATGAAACTCTAAGGTATTTGTGAAAGTTCAATCTGCAAAGAAACATCAAAATTCATTCTCTCTTTGTTTTTCTTTATATTGTGGGATGAAAGAGAGGAGATGAATTTTTCTTTTCTATCTCTAATCATGCATATCTCTCTACTTTACTTTTATTGGATGAAAGGGTGAAGGAGATGTAATAGTGATGATAAAACTGTGATGAAAAAAGAAAGAAGATGTACCAATGGTGATGAAGATGAATAAAAACAAGAGAGAAAGTAAAGTGGTTAACATTTAGAACTTAGGGTTGATGAAGAATAAAGGTTTGTTGTGGGTTTGGGTTTAAAATGAAAAGGTTGAACGGAGTGAAGAGAGAGAATGAGTGATGTTAATTTAATTGTTTTTTATTTTTTTTTATTTTTAATGTAAATATATTATTTTTTTAAGGGGATAAATCACTTTTTTGGTCATTGTACTGGGGTCTAGTTTTCATTGTGTTTACCGAAACTTTTTTTGTTACAATCGAATAACTGTACTCTCAAAAAATTATAAAATGGTCGTTCCGTTCGATTTCCGTCCTAAAATTTGACAGAAATGCTGACTGTGCATATTGAACCGTTATTTTTGCTAAGGGTTAAAAATTTTCTTAAAGAAAATGTTACTCACAAGTCTCGAACTCTAGATTTCTCTAAATTAGAAACCTTATATTCCAACAAAAACCATTGTGCCAACTATCTTTCATGCTTAAATTTATGTAATACTAATATTTAAACTAAGTAGCATCATTTTTAGGAATTGTAATAATAATAATAATTGTAATAACTGTAATAATAATTATTATTATTGTAATAATACAATGACCAAAAAGGGATAATACATTGTAGTATTACAATAATAATAATAATAAGGCTTAAATATGATTTACTACCCTAAACTACATAATTTTTTGTAATAAAAACGCAATTTTTTGTAATAATAATAAAAAACCACAGTTTTTTTTCATAAAAACAACGCAAAAAAAACAACAAACAACGCAAAAAAAAAACAACGCACACAAAAAAACGCAGTTTAAAAAAAGCAAAAAAAAACGCAAAAAAAAAACAACAACGCAAAAAAACATAAAAAAACGCAGCTTTTATGTAATTTGCAATTTTTATTTGGTTTTTATTTTTGTTTATAATAAAATAAAAATGCAGTTTTTTGTAATTTGCAGTTTTTTTGTGTTTTGTTTTTTCTTATGCACATTTTTTTTTATAAAAAACGCAATTTTTTTTAATAAAAATAAAAAAAACTGCATTTTATTATTACAAAAAAAATAAAAATAAAAAAACTGCAGTTTTTTGTTTTTTTAATAAAAATAAAAAAACTGCAGTTTTTTTATGTAGTTTTTTGTTTTTTTTTGCGCTTTTTTTAAACTGCGTTTTTTTAGTTTTTTTTTGTTTTGTGCGTTGTTTTTTTTTTTGTTTTTTGCGTTGTTTGTTGTTTTTTATGTTTGGTTTTTTTTTTCGTTGTTTTTGTTTTTTTTAAACTGCGTTTCTGCAAGAGACATGTGCATGGGACTTTGGAATGAAAAAAATATTAATACTTTTAACACGTAATTAATGTAGAAGAGAATAAAAATAATAATAATTATAATAATAATAATAATAATAATAATAATAATAATAATAATACTAACTAGCATCATTATTACAATTATATAAATTTAAGCATGGTAGATAGTTACCACAATAATTTTTGTTGGAATATAAGGTTTCTAGTTTGGAGAGATCCAGAGTTCGAGACTTGTGGGTAACATTTTCTTTAAGAAAATTTTTAAACCGCCACGTCAGCAAAAATAACGGGCCACGTCAACAAAAATAACGGTTCAATATGCACATTCAGCATTTCCGTCAAATTTTAGGACGGAAATTGAACGGAATGACCATTTTGTAATTTTTTGAGAGTACAATTATTCGATTATAACAAAAAAAAATTCGATAACCACAATGAAAACCGGACCCCAGTACAGTGACCAAAAAGTGATTTATCCCTTTTTTAAGTATTAATCATAGATTAACCTGAATTTCAAGTCATTTTTAACCGGTTGAGAGTACAGATGGTGTTTTTTTGTTATGCAAATTAAATTTTAGGACGCAAGTGGGCACATTTAGAAGTTTAAGATGCAAACCTCAATATGCCTGTAAAATTTAGAGGTACAAAGTGTATTTTAGTCCAAATAAATACTTACAAACACATTTTAAGTTATTGTAATACTGATACAGACCTCATGGCCCGGAGCATCAATGTGGTAAATGCAGAAGTTATGAAGCAATAGAGATGCTGCATCTGGGCAAAAGAAGAGGCCTTGAAAACAAGACATGTCTGTTTACAAAAAAAACAGAAAACCATTCAAATTAATAACTTCAATAATCAAATTTTGTTCAAAATCACATCAACCCATATAATCCACAATAAAAAAAATACAATATAAATATAAATCTTTGAACCAAATTACATTAAAATTAAAAAATTTAGAAAAAGAGAGCTTACAATTGAGAGCAACATCTGGGTATGTCACAAGAGCAGGCTTTTCTTGATCCCCATTAACAAAAACAGAGATTGACCCTTTTGTTGTTTCAATCAAATATTCCTGAAAAAATGAACAAAAATTAAAGAAATCAATAAATAATGAATGAAATGTCCATTTGATTAAGAAATTTTCATTTTTACTTGGTTATGTAAACTAATGCTTTCATTACCTTTCCTTTACCTCCTAGAGGCATCTTCATATCAATGTGAATGGACACCGAGTCAGCTGACTCGCCCATGACTCGTTCACCCAAAAACAAAGGCAACTGGAAAATGCAAGTGCCCAACTGAGACTGAAAAAAACTTCTTGTTCCTCTTCCTCTCTTACTTGTTCTTCTTATTGTTGCTCTACTAGTCTACTACTACTTTTATTTCTCGGGCAAAGGTGCAAAAATTCCCCTGATGTTTATACGGATGTCCCACATCCATCCTAAACTAATTTTTTTTTCTAAAAGTACCCTTAACGTTACACATTTTAGGTCAAAAGTGCCCCTGCCCTTAACAGAGATGCCACATAGACTAACTCTGTTAATATGTGGATAATTTTTGCTGACGTGGAAAAACAGAAAACTATATTTAAATCATTTAATCATTTCGTGACCTGATAGACGATCCTGTTCACAAGCATGCTCGCAGGGTTCTTTTGTCAGTTGCTATTTATGGTAGTCTTATAATGATGCTTTTATTTTTACCGGTCAAACTTGCGATGGGAGTGGCTCCTTCCATCTATCCTCTGGATATATCGTAAGATAGCTCTGCTGTTATAAGCGCATGTACTGTGTCTGTTGCATTTTCCAGTTGGCTTGATGAATTTTCTTAAACTTACTCCTCTGTATTGCAGTGTAACCGACCCATTTACTGAAATTCCTGCTGACATGCTTCTATTTCAAATCTGCATTCCATTTGCTATCGAGCATTTCAAGTTACGAATAACAATCAAGTCCCTTCTTTGCTATTGGTTAACCGCAGTTGGTTGGGCACTTGGTTTGACAGACATTTTGCTGCCCACACCTGAGGATAATGGTGGCCAGAAAAATGGAAATGGGGAGCCTGTAAGGCAGGATAGACAACTAGCACAACTAGGCGAACAAGATCGGGCCTTAGGATTTGTTCTCCATGATGATTTGAACAGCAACAGGCATGCGGCAACTAATGCTAATCTTGCAGAAGAGTATGATGGTGATGAACAATCTGATCCAGAGTATGTTCTATTATAACGTGTTACCTATACTGACATATAGCTATTCTTTATACCCATATTGTTGTCGTACTAAATCATCCTTTTGCCTTTGCTTGGGAAGATACGAAACAAACAAACATGCTTGCTGCTTGCAGATTGAACTATTTTTGCTTCTATTGATATTCTCCTTTTATAAATTTCATTATATTGGTTTATGTTATTGTAAGAATTACCTAAGAAAGTGTGCATGTTGTTCAATAAGCATTTAACTGATCTAACTATTAAAACACTTGGCCTACTTTTTGACTGATCATTTTGCTTGTGATAAAATAGAACAAAATAACCTCTCATGAGTAAGTGATGTTAATTTTTTATATCCACTGATGTGCTAGAGGTCAAAATTCATAATTTTACCAGGTGCTGCCCTTTTTCTTCCCTTCCCCCCTCCAATCCCCGTAAGTCGATGTTATCGTGATCCATACTGCTTCATAGTTATATGTTTAAGGTAGATCCCTATCAACGCACATACATGAAAGTGAGAGAAAAGGAATCTCTTATTTGCCATATGTTGTGTATTTCACAAATGGAGTATTACATTTTTGTTGTTTTCAACTTTTGGTTGAGTAATGTTGGTTTGAACCAAATGTTTAGTTGACATCATTGCAGATCTTTTTTGATACCTTTTAAAGTATTTCATTAATTCTGATCTAGTTTGTGCCATTATTTTTCGGTGAAATGCATGAATTATCACGTTTCTCATGAGCAATTCTTGTATTAATTATTAATTTTTGCCTTCATAAAGATGGGTTTATTTGTTATTTTCAACTGTTAATACTACTTTTAAACCTTAATGCTCTTATCTAATATTTTTAAGATTTTATTTTTTAGCAGGTACAACTTTGTGCTTCGTATCGTGCTCTTGTTGGTGGTGGCCTGGATGACTCTTCTTGCTTTTAACTCTGCATTAATAGTCATACCCATTTCACTTGGACGAGCACTTTTCAACGCTTTACCTCTTCTCCCTATAGGCCATGGCATCAAGTGCAATGGTGAGAGTTTTAGTCAATAGGTTTTTTATTATTGAATTATTGTGCTTTTGGGATGAGAAAATGACTTTTGATTCATATTGCCCATCTATTTTAGATCTGTATGCTTTCGTCATCGGGAGTTATGTCATTTGGACTGCCGTAGCTGGAGCAAGGTACTCCATTGAGTACATTAAAACTAGGAGAGCTGCGATTTTGTTAAACCATATATGGAAATGGTGTGGCATTGTTATGAAGAGCTCTGCATTGTTGTCAATATGGGTAAGAACTTTTTTCTTTGTTGCTTTTTTTGGTTATTTTTATGTTCAATTCTAATAATCCTTTGTTTTCCAGATTTTTGTCATCCCAGTATTAATTGGATTGCTCTTTGAACTTCTGGTAATTGTGCCAATGCGGGTAACTGAATTTATCAGATCTCCATGTTAGGCTAGTGGCAGTGGTAGAAGTGAATTAAATGATGTAAATATAGTTTTCTGTTTTGCCACGTCAGCAAAAATTGTTCACGTATTACCAGAGTTAGTCTATATGGCATCTCCGTTAAGGGCAGGGGCACGGTTGACCTAAAATGTGTAACGTTAAGGGTACTTTTGAAAAAAAAAATTAGTTTAGGATGGAAGTGGGACATTCGTGTAAATATCAGGGGCATTTTGTACCTTTGCCCTTTATTTCTCTCTATAATTTCTCTTTCTGTAATATTTTTTATTTTCGGAAATTTAGGATATTATAGTATTAATTTAATGTGGGAATGATCTGAATACCATAAATCACGTGAAGAAATTACCGCAAGCTGTCTTTCTTGTTCAAGACAAATGGACAAATTTGTCCTCAGGTCAACAGTTTGACCACTAGTCCTTCACATAATTTTTATTTTTATACCCATTGGTCCCATAAATAATGTTTGAAGAACAAATAAAAAAATATAACCCAAAAAATGTTTAAAGTGCACAATTTAAATTTAAAATATTGTATTAATATTATTTTATTTTTAAAAATATTTAGAATTTAATGAGTCACTAGTACTTACTAAGCTAGCGTCGGTAGCACGTGCATCTTCAAATGCACCAATTTAAGATGGATGGAGTATGTACATAAAGCAGTGACCTTTAGTGACCGTTGAAGTTGGCAACAGTCCTCTTCGAAAAATAAAAATAACATCATAAAACGACAACGTCTTCGGTTGGCCTACACCTAGAATTTAGAAAATCCCAAATTTAACTTTTGGTAAATATCTGTAAGATTTATTATTTAATCATTAACTTAAAGTACCAATCTAAAGTATACCTCTTAAATAACATACTTTCATAAATAGCATATTTTTATTAAAATTATGTCGTTTTAGAATTTTTTTTTAAAAAATAAGTGGGCCACATGTGACATTTTTTTAAATAAAAGGAAAGTAAGTGAGACCACTCTCTTTTAATATTATTTTATTTTTTTTAAAAATTCTTCAAAATAACGTAGTTTTAATAAAGTTATGTTATTTAAGAGATGTATATTATTTAAGAGGTATGTTTTAGATCCGTTCTGCATTAACTTATATTCCCTTTGTTTCAATTTATAAGATAATTGTTCTTTTTAAAAGCCAATTTAAAATATTTTTAAATGTATAATTAATATAAATTCATTTAAATTATGAATTAATAAAAAACATTATTAACACTACTTTTTAGATAGTTTAAAATATTTGTTATTGTATTGACTAATTTTATATAAATTTATATCAATTTTTAGTTTGAAAGTATTTTAATTTGATTTTTAAAAAATTAATAATGATCTTATATATTAGAACAGAGTTAGTATTAAGTATTTGTTTAGCAAAAATGGTGTATTTTTTTAATTTATAAAATTATTTTCCAAAGTAGTTGGTGACATAAAAAATATATTAAAGCACTCTTTCCAGCACCGTTAGAAATAAGGAACCTTAATAATACCTCTATATTTAAATTTCTTATAAAAACTACCATAACTTTTGATGATTTTTTTTCGTGTAAATTTTAAAGAGTAGTACTTTTTATTTGACAAAACATTGTATCTAAATGTTTTATTTTATGTGCAAATCTCAATATTAGAAAGGAAAAAAGAAATCAATAGTATAAGTAGAGCTTACTTTTCCAAAATAATTCTCAAAAAGAAAAAACTTATAACTAAGGTTATACAAATTTTGGTACAAAGTGAAATTGTAAATATTAAAAATGGGATGGAGAAAATGGGTAATCTATAAATTAAATTGGCAGTTAAGTAGCCAGTAGGATCAAGCCGAATCAGACAGCTATATCCACCTGTAAATTGCAGATAAGGATTCTAGTTACATGCTAGAGCTAGACTATCATACATTTTTGGCTTACGAGACACCATGGTCAGTTCATACAAGGACTGTTCACCATTTCCGGTTTTTCCGGACCGGTACAAAAAAAACCGATCCGATTTAGATATAAAAATAGTTTTTCGGTATCAGTTTAGGTACAAAATTTTTATGGTTCGATATTATAGAATCGGACCGCTATATACTGGTTTTTTAATTTTATTAATAATAATAATAATTATTATTATTATATTAATTTTTGATAAAAACTTGTATCTTACCGATAAATAGGTTCGGTATACCGGTCCAACTAGTATCGGTATTGGTATTAATAGTTGACTAATTTCAATACTAATTCAGTTCAGTACGATCTAGTTCGAACCGGTATTTATTGGTTGCGCACCCCTAGTTCATACTCCTTCACAATTTCAACCACAAAATAGTACTCCCTAGAAATGAAACTTTGGAATGGAAATCTGGCGTGGCACGGGGTGAGGAATTTAAAAATTAATATTAACTTTTTTAAAATATATAATTTTATTTACAAAAATAAATTAATTTACATTCATCTTGGAATTAAAAATGTTTCCAACTGATATTTAAAAAATTAATACACTTCGACTTTTTAAAATTAAATTTTGAAAGTGGTATTAATTTATAATTTATTTTCGTACAAATAACAATAATAGTTTTAAATTAACTAAAAATACTACTAATTACCATATTAGTCAGTTTAAAAACTTAAACGAATTGATATCAATTTTATTTTTAAAACTTTATATTTTTAGTTTTATAATGGAAAAGAATATTGTAAGAAAATATTTTATTTCAGACAAAATTTCTTAAAATAATCTATATATAACGGAATAAACATGCGTAGGGTAGGAATTAAATCCACAACATTTGATAGAAGTTATGATATTTCAATCGTTGAATTAGGCTTACTGACAACTGTCGTTTCCTAGTTTTTTTTATAATATTTTTTATGTTTGAAAAAGTATGTTGTTTAATGTGATATTTTGTAAAAAAATGAGTTTATTTACTAAAACGGGTTAGGAAATTTTAATTTAAATAGGTCAATATTACACTTCTTGTTTATCTATGTCAATGGTACACTCTTAGCTTATATCAAGATGTTAAAAGTAAGAAACAATTGAATGAAAATTTACTATTATAAGAAAATTTTGAAAATTAAACAACAAAGAAATTTTGCTAATCTAACTAAAGCTTACTTGAATTTTTTTTTTACTAGTATTATAGTAATATAGTAGTGAAAGATTTTTGGAGATAGATTAGTTGGTTTAAATATTCATTTAATAGTATTAATTAAAAGAAATTCCCAAAACTAAGGTAGTGACTAATGTATATGTAAGGAGTGAAGATTTTTATTTGAATTACGTTACTGCTTTTTATTTTTTCAAGGGATGCATTTAATCACGTGCTTAGTTCTGAAATCTACTAATTTCAAAGAAACTTTTAATACTAGACTATTATTACCTTTGGTCTAATTACAGGATTGTACAGAGAAATTAAATTTCAGTTATAGAGAATAGAATATCTTTGAAACTGTTGATTTAGTTGTAACACCCCCTTCCCGAAAAGGAAAGGGAGGTCACGTGCGAAACACAACAAACCTCAAAATTATTAAACAGAGCACTAAAAACTTCAAATATGTAATAATGATAACCATCAATAAGGCATTAAATACGATTTTCAACATAGAGTCAAAATAATCAAAACCTAAAACTCGAATCCACCTAGATGGTCAAAGGCAACACTCTCATCACACTAGCCCTGAATCACCCCTGCAAACCTGCCGGAAGAAAAACACAGCATGAGCCAATTGCCCAGTACGGATACAGATATACAAAAGATATACAACTGATATATGAAAATAACTGAGACAAAATATTGAACAAAGCCTCAAGTGCAAATACGAACGAAAGTATAATATCCAAAGATCTGAATGGAATATATCTGAATCAACGTAATAAATATATCTGAATCAATGTAATTGACGAAACAAATAAAAGAATAAAGAAATAACGAACTGAAGTGACTAACTTAATGACTTGAACTGAACAGAAACCAACAAAACTAATCAAATAAAATAATAGACTGAAACAAATGACTGGAGTTATTTTATACCGAATGAGCTCAGAAGTATTCCTTGCCACATAGGCAAGTCAAAATAATGCCACACAGGCAAGTCAAATGATGCCACACAGGCAACCAAAATAATGCCACACAGACACATCAAAACAATGCCACACAGGCAAATCAAAATAATGCCACACAGACAAATCACACATTGGACCGCGAATCCGAATGTATGCAAATCGGATAGGTGTGTTTGGCACAACATCACCAATCCGCAGAACAGAAAACTAGGGTTAACCCATACGCCTCCCACAACAAAACACCAAACGGCCCACTTACTCCGGAGCCCAAAACGGAGACGCCGTGGACTAATCACACCGCCACGGAAAGTGTCATGTCTCTCGTGCCAAGGCGACATGCCTGTGGTACCCCCACAGGTGGTTATAGCTCAGGTATACCCTACGGTATATTCTAACAAAAATATCATGTCACAACACATGCGACAAAATACCAACAAAAGGGTTCTATATGTACATGTTGAACCAAATCAAATTATAATCACAAGGTTTCAAAAGAAGGTAGCAACATGTACCGCTCTATAATTATCGAAATAAATATTAGACATGATAACCTCATTCAAAGAGTACAAATGCGAGTTATATGAATCAACTCCAAAATGAAACTAATATACTTATTTCACAAGAAACAATTATGTGAAATAATAACGAAATTCGAACAAGCGACAAAACGAACAAATCAAATTTAACAAGAGTATCGCAGAAAGAGTACGGAATCCGTACCTGATACTTCCAAATCATTTATGGCACACTCCACGAAATCTTACCCTCAAATGCCAACGATACCAAATACAAATCGTTATTCGCAACCTAAACATATCCACCTCAAATTAAAAACAATCCAAACTAATAATTCTAAAATAATTCATAATCTATTTAATATGCCTTTAATCAATTAATAATACTCCAAAATTTATATTACAAAAATAACTCTTTAAATTCCCCCCGTTCGAACTAATTAAACAAATTAACAAAATAAATTAATACACTATGCGTTAAATTACTAATTACTAAATAATTTTAATTTTTTTAATTTTTCTTTGTTCCTTTCAAAATAAGAATCAAATATTAAATTAAAGTATCTTATATATGTATATATATGCTTTTACTCCTTTAGTCAGATACACCAAGGAAGCAACACAATTCGGCAACTATTGTTATCATATTACCATCATAGAGTTAAATTTGTTGCTGTATTCAAAATATTAACAATTAATTCTACTAACATAATCATACTCAACAATTCAACATCTCTTGCTTGTAATACTTTATTATTACACATGTTCCATCCACACATGAATTCCATTAACTCATAACAATACTTTCACATGTAATCCAAATCATATGACGTATATATATACATACCTGCATAATGATCTCAATTAATGACTGCTATATCCAAGAAACTATAGTTAATACTTACCAGAAATACCTAACAATATAATATAAATTGCTCTCCTTGTGGCTCTCGGTCAGATCTCTCTCAGTCGCTGCCCTTTTTTTTTTCCGATTCGTATAAGAAAGTAAGATTAGGTCTAGTTATGTGTTTATTTATTAACAAACTTTATTAATTCTCCAAATTTTAATAGGATTTTAAAATTACCCACACATATAAATTAAACCAAATTAGTTTTAAGGCCCAATTTTATCAACTTAATTTGTATCTTTTAATAATACTCATTAGCCCACATAAATTAAATATGAGTTGACCCAAATAAAAACAAAGTCCGATTAATATGTTTTTTAAAAAAATTAAATCTTTTTTTTTTCCGGGTATTACATCACCTACCCCTTAAAAAGGATTCCGTCCTCGGAATCAAAAGAATGAACGTACCTACTTATCAAAAGATGCGGATACTCCGCTCGAATAGGCTCCTCCATCTCCCAAGTAGCTTCCCGTTCCGAATAATTTTACCACAAGACTTTAACAAAAGGAAATATCTTTCTCCATTTTAATTTAATCAGTTATTTAATTACCAACTAAAAGAATTTTATTTTCCAAACAAAACAAGGAAGAAAAGAGGGAAACAAAATCATTTACCTTTTCCAATTTAAATACAATTGTATACAATAAAATTAATTAATATTTAATTTTAAAAAATATGGGTTATTACATTTTTCACCCCTTAAAAAATAATTCCGTCCTCGGAATTCAAATAAGCTACAAAAAAAAAATAATTTAGTTACGACTTAGCGTCGCCATTTGTAACGATCAATGCGGATAAGTCATCGGTCCACGCAATTATCAATGTACTTGTAAAAGATTCGTCAGCTACCGTGTCAAGCCTTGGTAAGGTTCTTCGCGTTGCATCAAATTAGATCACATGATCCACCGTTGGTGCGGGCCGTCGCTAATATCTTTGAGTTTAATTCTTGTAAACGTACTCTTCAGAACATAATTCGAAATCACAAACACTTCTCTTCATCCAAATACGATTCGAATACCGAAATTATTTAAAATAATTTTTAATTCGTAAAACGTTTATGCTCCACACATGACAAAGATTTAACAAATTATTTTTATTTAATTTTACATAAATTCATACAAAACTCTTAAAACATCAGATAAACAAAACAACTTAAATTATATCACCAACTCTCACTAAGTCCTCAAGAATTTCAAAATATCATAACCTCCAATCAAATTAGTTCTCAAATATTATTACACCAAAAATATACTACTACTAAGATCTCTCCATCACCATACCAAACTCCAAATCATATATCCTACTATCTGAATAAGCAAATGATAGTTTTCAAAATCTCTTAAAGATTCATCACTTAATATCTAATCATTTAATAAATCAATCATTCTCTTAGTGCAAACCTTAACCCAACAAATTCCAAAATCATCTCATTCTATCACTCAAAATTTCATATAAGATAACTCCAATATTCTACTAGAAAATAATCGCAAAATTCATTTACTCCAAAAGAATAATCTAATTACCTCGAATCTTTACAACAACTCAAAATTACAAGAGATCCTTTGTACTTAATAGTTTTCACTTTATCATATTATCCTACCGATTCACATACCTCAAATTATTCACAACTTAACAAAAATTAGAGTTTAACCCAAATAAAATCCTCAATTCCAAAATTATAATAATTTATAATTACCTGAAATAACTCTAACAAATAATTCTCCAATATCAAAACTCACTTATACAACTGCTCATATCATAATCGTATAATCATTTCTTAACTGAACAAAGTATGACATTATTCTCCTTAATGATCAAATCACCATCCTTAACAAACATTATTGCTCCAACGAATATAACAATAATAATCTTAACAAGTTAACTCGCTTTTCTCAAATCAATTACAATTTAAAGAGCTAAAAACACTTGGTTAAAATCAAGACCAACTAAACAGAGAACAAAATCAAATCAAACTCCTACGTCTACCCAATGATTTACCCACAAATCACAGGTCAAACCTAAATAGGTTTTCTACAAGAAAGAACCTAAGCTCTGATACCATCTCAGTAACACCCCCTTCCCGAAAAGGAAAGGGAGGTCACGTGCGAAGCACAACAAACCTCAAATTATTAAACAGAGCACTAAAAACTTCAAATATGTAATAATGATAACCATCAATAAGGCATTAAATACGATTCTCAACATAGAGTCAAAATAATCAAAACCTAAAATTCGAATCCACCTAGATGGTCAAAGGCAACACTCTCATCACACTAGCCCTGAATCACCCCTGCAAACCCGTCGGAAGAAAAACACAGCATGTTTGTAACACCCCAGTCCCACATCGAAAGATAGGGAAAAAAATTTGTCTACATATAAGGAAATAAAGTTACTACCAATAGTACCTTCAAGTCATGACCTTTTAGGAGCCTGTGGTGGGCTAGATGACCCAAGAAGATACTATTGGGCCAGTGGTTTGAGGCCTTATTTGGATGGATTTGATTCGATTCAGACTTGGGATTTGACCCAAGATTTGTTCCGGATTCGGGATTTGACCCGGGTTGTTTCATATGGTATCAGAGCCGACTCTCGAAAGCTCGGGTCGGGTCGTCCGATCGGGTTGCCGGAGGTGGGAACACGAAGGCTGGTGGTATTATCCCATAATGGAGAGATGAAGGTCCGGAGGTGGGGACACGAAGCCAGCCGGTATTATCCCACAATGGCTAGAGAGGCAAAGATCTTTGGGACGTGTGTGTGATCGATTCTGACGGGGACGTCAGAAATTTAAATGGGGGAGTTTGTAACACCCCAGTTCCACATCGAAAGATAGGGAAAAAAATTTGTCTACATATAAGGAAATAAAGTTACTACCAATAGTACCTTCAAGTCATGACCTTTTGGGAGCCTGTGGTGGGCTAGATGACCCAAGAAGATACTATTGGGCCAGTGGTTTGAGGCCTTATTTGGATGGATTTGATTCGATTCGGACTTGGGATTTGACCCAAGATTTGTTCTGGACCCGGGATTTGACCCGGGTTGTTTCATTAGTTCTGTCTCCAAACCAAGGGAGAAAATCATATTAAATTCCTTGTAAGCGGCTACGAGCTTTGATCGGATTCTGATTAGTGTATAAAATCATATTATTGCCTCCGTGACACAAACATAATTTTATTTAGAAAATAAAATTTCCATAATTTTTTATTATTGATAATAACATAACACATTATACTTAATAAAATAAAATAAAACTAACAACGTATTCTTAGATATTTATATCGAACAAACCACATACTTGATACATATAATTTGTAAATGAGAACCACTTTTCTTCTGGGAGCAAAGAGTGTTAAAATAAAAATAATTAAAATTTTCTCAATTAATTTTTACATTTATGCAAGACCTCTCTCTTGAATAGTGTTCGGGAACACTTTTATCGACCTGCAAGTTGGTCGAAGGCCTGGTACTCAAAGGGGATGTTAAGCCCATTGGGCCGAAGCCCTCAAGGATGCTTAAAGGGTTCAGAGGTCCGAGTCCTATGGACCAGAGTCCTTTTCTGGAGAGGTGATGTTCGGGGTCGGGCCTTTGAGTCCTCTTGGCCGAAGTCCGAATCATGTAGTCCGCTCGGTGGGATTGGGCTTTGGCAGTGGGCTGTCCTGCGTGCAGAGTCTAAAGTCTCAGCCGTATTTGAACAAGGTAACTCCAAAGGTTGTGATTGGATTGGATTCTACTTTCACCTTTTAAGGAGATTGTGTTGGACCCAAAATATTGATAACTTACCATATTTAGGAGTCCTAATCCGACTCGGAGAAGGATTCTAAGGTAATGATGCACTATAAATACAAGGCATATGGTACGATTATGAGGTAATACTTACTTTTGAGTACTAAACATTTAGCCTACATTGTTAAACCTTGTGAACGACCTGTACTTATTCTCACACCGGAGCTATCCCCCGGCGACACAAGCCGTCAAACTTATGTGTGATCTGTTATTGTGCGGGTTCTAGTGCGTGGATTTTGTGATTAGACGCGTCGGAGAAATTTGGCGTTAACATTGACGCTAGAAGGAGGGGTTTAGTATTCTTACAATCATAACCATCTTTTCCGGTAGCAGGCTATGGCGAGTAAGGAGAACAGTGCCTCTAACCAGGAGAAGGCAAAGACCCACCAAACCACACTGGTGAGGGGGTTAGTGAAAGATAGGCTGGGCTCTCGAGTCCAGGAGGATCAGGTAGAGCCGGCTGCTTCCCTCCGGCGAAAACTTTTCCACTACAGTCAACGCACACCTAATCAGGCTAGTCAGGCGGATGAGAACAACTCTCAGGCACTGGAGGTGCGAGGAAAGGACCGAGGGGAAGGCAGCTGAGATCAACGGGAGTTCATCTTGCAGAAGAAGATAAAACATAATAAAGATGCCATGATGGCCCTACGCCTTCAGCAGGAGGAGCTTGAACAGCAGATGGAAAAGGTGGCTGGTGAGCAAGAGGCATGCTCAAAAAGGCGCAGGCATCAGAGCCGATCCCGGTCGCCTCGACGGGGAGAGCATCCCGACACAGAAGTCGCTCTAGTGATGGTCGAAGCAGAAGGAGGAGTCATTCGGTAGAACGTCTATCAGAGCATCCAGGCAGGTCGGGACAGAGGAAGAGGGAAGCGGCTCCTAAATATGGAAGGGACAGTGTAAGACCCCAACTTTTATGAATAAAGATTAATTTTCTCTAAAATATTATTTTTGAATATTATGGTGTGGATTTGATATAATGATATAGTTGTGGGTAATATTTATAAATTTTGTAAAGTAAGCAAGTTGTTATAAAATATTCGTTTGGTCGGGGAATATTCTTTTTGTCTGGAAATATTCGTACGACGACTTAATCATTGGTGGACCCCATAACGGAATTATTGTCGGAGTTAGAAAACGACAAAATTATCTTTTTTATAAAAATAACGGCGGAAGTTTTGCCGTTAACTATTGAAATACCCGATAATAAAGGTACAGTAATACGCGTGGTTGCATAGTAGCAGACGGTATTAATTATTGATGCTTACGTAAGAAGTCACTCAATTATACTCAAATATTACTACAGTAATTGTTGCATCATATCTCTTATATTATTGATTTAATTATTGTCACAGTATCATCTGTATTATATGTTATATTATTAAATCAATAATTGAGACGACAAGTTATAATGATGAATAATTGTTTAAAGATTAAATATGTGTTGATTAAAAATAAAATGATTTGGGGTAATATTTATTCAATCCTTGATGTAAATAATGAGTCTATTATAAGACGTTTGTGGTAAGTTTGGTTTATTCTATATGGGCCTATATGTCATCATCTAAGAGTCTCTTTCGCCAATAGTAATTGTCTTTACCAGACGTCAAACCAATTGTCGTTTCATATTATAGGTGTCGAACCAATTGTTGTTTCACATTACAGGCGTTAAACCACTTGTTGTTTCACATTACACGCGTCAAAACACTTTTCTTTTAACATCACCAGTCGTCAAGCTACTTGCCTTTTCACATTGCAAGAGCTAAACTAGAAATCTTCTATAAATAGAGGCCTAGTTCTTCATTATTTTTCACGAATTCATTCAAGCTCTAGAGAGAGAAAGTATAGAGAGAATAAGAGAGAAAGAAGAAGAGTATTCTGTTACTACACTACTGTAGTATTCAATCTCCTATTAAGGTAAGGGGTATTATTTCTTTCTTTCGTCTTCATGAAGAGAACTTCTGTTATTCCATTCTTTATTATTTTGTTGGAATAACCTGTATACGAGGGCTACCCTATACTTGGTGAAATTCTTCGGTTATTCCATTCTTTATCATTATGTTGGAATAACATGTCTATGCGAAGTACTGCATACATGGTGAAACTCTTCTATTATTCCATTCTTTATCATTCTGTTGGAACAACCTGTATGTGCTTTACGCATGACCTGGTTCCATTATTTATTATTCTGTTAGAATATCCTGTCTGTGCTTTACGCATGACCTGGTTCCATTATTCATTATTCTGTTGGAATATCCTGTCTGTGCGTTACGCATGACCTGGTTCCATTATTTATTATTCTGTTGGAATAACCTGTCTGTGCGGTCTATCGCATGCTTGGTGATTTCTTTTGTTATTCCATTCTTTATTATACTCAGTTGGTTAAAGTTTTGATATCTATACTCCATGAAATTAGTGGAATATCCTTGATATTTGCGCTTCATCCAGTATCTTTTCCTGGAAATATTCTTCTGAGCATTCTTTAATTTTACTCTACAAAGAAGTATCGTGTTGATAATTTGGACGCTATTGGTTCCTAGATAAATTAATTCTTGAACTTGTTTTATTGAATTCTTATATCATTGTCATCATCCTCATGCTTATATTGTGATGAAAGTTATCTTTGGCTTACGTGGATAGATGGACTTGGTATGATTATGACCAGGGATTATTCGTATAATCATGACCGTAATGTAATGAATGATGTGGTAAAAATCCTCATTGGCCCGTAGTGCATTGATGAACAGTTGTTGAGATGAACATGACCAACTAGTGATAATAATGAATATCCTTGGCTCGTAGTGCATGGATAATTCAGTGATGTGGTTCATTTATTAAGCTGAGTCTCAGTGATAAAAGTGATGAAAAACCTTTTAAATCATAAAAGATAGTAGATTTTATTCTCTACTTGACTCTTTTAATGGATTGCTTGTTCCGCTGCAGTTAAATTTGATGTTGTTATATTCTATCAGTTTAACACTGTTGAAGGCTAATGATAATTTATTTTCATTATCTTAGTCATAATATTTCTTACTGGGCTAGTTGAGCTCACCCCTTTTCTTTCATTGTTCTCTTCAGGAAATGAGAATATAGCTGGGACTAGTCGGGGAATGGAGTGACGGTCCAGATGGGTGTCTTAGTAGTCCTCACTATTCTATGTAATAGTGTGATAATAATTATAATAAGATTGAATTTGAGTATGGATATTGTTTTGAAGACAATATTCGTATTTAAACTCTCAGCATATGTTTTGTCGTATTTACACGACAGTTGTATTAATTAAGTTGTATTTGAATTTTGTACCATGTATTTGATGACTCAGAATGGGTGATGTATATCTATTTTGGGGGCGTCACGGTTGGTATCAAAGCTTAGGGATATAATCCCTGGCTAAGATGTGAGACTAGAACTAGGAGGGGAGAGACGGGTAATTCCTTTGCTAGTATGACTTACCTAAGCTTATTTGTTATTTAATTGGTCGGTCAGAGTATAAGGATAATATGTGGCATGTCAATTAACCTTTGTTTTGTGGCAGTATTTGAAAATGACATCCGAGAATGTTGAGATAAGCAATGGTGCACATGAGACCGTTGAGTCACCAACGATCAATACCCAGGATAATGTGCATCAAGAACACCATAATCCTCAGACAAACAACAATACCTATCAAATGACAAACGATGGGATGTTCAGAAGCTTTATGCAATTCATGCAACATCAGGCGAGAGCGGCTCCTGTCCAAAATGTATGTGGAAACATTGACAACTCTCGGACGGTCACCGCCAAGTAGTTTAAGGAACTTGGACCACCGGAGTTTTTTGGAGAGCCAAAACCACTTAAGGCGGAGACGTGGATAAAGTAGATTAACAAGATATTTGATGTTTTGGGATGCTCCAAGGAGCAAAAGGTTCCCTTTCCCACCTTCATATTGAGAGCGGAGGCAGACTACTGGTGGGAATCTGTAAAGCGTACTCAACCTGCCGCACTGAAGATGACTTGGGAGAAGTTCCAAGAATTGTTCAACGACAAGTACTTTCCCGAAAGTATTCGTCACATGAAAGAGGTAGAGTTTATCAAGCTGGAGAAAAATAACATGACCGTGTCGCAGTACGAAGCCAAGTTTGCCGAATTGTCTCGGTTTGCGTCCCATTTGGTTGATAATGAAGAAAGAATGACGCGAATGTTTCTAAGAGGTTATAAACCCGAGATACGTCAATATCTTATCTCTCATAAACTGTGTTTGTATTCAGATGTTGTAAGTAGGGCTCAATTATTGGAGCGCAATAATGAGTTAACCCAACCAAGAGAGAGCAGCCAACAAGTCGATAATACCAGTGGTAGTAGTCATTGAAGCGGTGACAACAAACGTGAAGGAAATCAACATGCCATAAATGGTAACCACTTCGGTGGTTATCATGGCCAAGATAGTAGAAGTGGAAATTTCAAGAAGAGGAGATTTAATAATGATGGAAAGACGTCAGCACCAGCACCTGTTGTTAAAGAAGGAGAACGACCACCGGACGTATGTTTAAAAGCGGACAGGAGGGACACATCAGTCCAAACTATATGCAGCAGTCCAAAACATGTTACAATTGTGGAAAAGAAGGTCACCTAGCCCGATTTTGTTGTGCACCAAAACAAGTCCAGCTGGGATGGAGGCATCAAAGGCAGTCCCAGACAAGACAAAATCGGTAGTTCAAGGGAGAGCGTTTGTCGTAACCTCCCAAAAAGCGAGGAATCAGAACGAGGTGATCACGGGTAAGTTAATCATAAACTCTAACGAAGTCTATACCTTATTTGATACCGGTTCTACCCATTCTTTTATTTCTCCTACTTGCGCTCAACGTTTAAATTTGACTCCGGAGAAATTGGACTTTGACTTATCTGTTGAAACTCCGTTGGGAGAAACCTTCATTACATCCACTATTTATAAGTCTTTTTTAGTTCAAATCAACAACCGCACGTTACCTGTCGATCTTATTTCTTTGAAAATACTTGCATTTGATGTGATTCTAGGGATTGATTGGTTAACTACTCATCATGCAAAAATTGATTATTTTCGTAAGGTTGTTAGCTTTCGTATTCCTAACCAACCTATTATGCAAATTCAAACAACCAAACCATTAAAATCAATCGCCGTCATCTCAAGCCACAAAGCCATTCATTTATTAAAAAATGGATGTCAAGTCTTCTTAGCCCATATCACGGATTTAAATAAAAATACGTCAATCTTGAATGATATTTATATTGTTAATAAATTTCCTGACGTATTCCCTGAAGAACTTCCTGGACTACCCCTGGAGTGTGAAATCGAGTTTTTTATTGACCTTGAACCTGATACTAAACCCATTTCCAAAGCCCCATATCGAATGGCTCCTATTGAACTTCAGGAGTTAAAAACCCAACTACAAGAATTGTTAGACATCGGTTTCATTCGTCCTAGTGCGTCTCCTTTGGGTGCTCCTGTTCTATTTGTGAAGAAAAAAGATGGAAGTATGCGACTTTGTATTGATTGTCGGGAGTTAAATCATGTCACCATCAAGAATAGGTATCCGTTACCTCGCATTGATGACTTATTCGACCAGTTGCAAGGAGCACAATTCTTTTCAAAGATTGATCTTCGTTCGGGATATCATTAGCTGAAGATTAAAACTGAGGATATTCTGAAGACTGCCTTCAGAACTCGGTACGGGCATTATGAATTTTTAGTCATGTCTTTTGGATTGACTAATGCTCCTGCTGCTTTCATGGATATGATGAATCGAGTATTTAAGGAATATTTGGATCAGTTCGTTGTTGTCTTTATTGATGACATCCTCATCTATTCCAAAAGCCGTGAAGATCATGAGCACCATTTGAAGATGATAATTGAAAAGCTTCGTGAAAACAAGCTATATGCCAAGCTGAAGAAATGCGAGTTCTGGCTTGAGGAAGTAGCATTCCTTGGGCACGTGGTGTCAAAATATGGAATATCTGTTGACCCAACAAATGAAGCAATACAAAGCTGGGAGCAACCTAAATCAGTGACTGAAATACGTAGCTTTCTCGTCTTAACTGGTTATTATCGGAGATTTGTAGAAGGGTTTTCTCGAATCGCTACTCCATTAACTCAGCTGACTTGAAAAGATACAAAATTCTCTTGGACCGAGGAATGTGAGAAGAGTTTTCAAGAACTCAAGAGGAGACTCATTTCGGCACCTGTTCTGGCAATACCGTCTGGATCGGAAGGATTTGTCATCTACAGTGATGCTTCAGGCAAGGGTTTAGGATGTGTTCTCATGCAACATGGGAAAGTCATAGCCTATGCCTCATGACAACTCAAAGAATATGAGAGAATTATCATACTCATGATCTAGAGTTGGCAGCTGTCGTTTTCGCACTTAAAATCTGGAGGCATTACCTGTATGGGGAGAAGGTGGAGATCTTTACAGATCATAAAAGCCTTAAATATTTCTTCACCCAAAAGGAACTCAATATGCGGCAATGACGTTGGCTTGAACCGTTGAAAGATTATGATCATACCATTCAATACCATCTTGGAAAAGCGAACGTGGTAGCTGACGCATTGAGTAGAAGATCATATGCGGGTACGAGTGCGATATGGTCAACGTAAAGGCCCATTTTGTATGACTTGCAAAGGATGGAGATAGAGATAAAGACTCCAGGGACCCACGTGATGATGGCAAATATACGAGTAGAATAGACTTTAATCGATAAAGTTAAAGCTGCTCAAGCTACAGACCTGGAGCTGATGCGCATGAAGAAGAAGGTGCAAGAAGGTGCTATTCCGGAAGCAAGAATCGATGAAGAAGGAATACTTAGAGTCAACTCCAGACTCTATGTTCCTAACGACTTTGATTTGAAGTATAAGATCATGATGGAGGCGCACAACACACCGTTTGCAATCCATCTTGGGAGTACCAAAATGTATCGTGATCTTCGACATACATTTTGGTGGAGCAATATGAAGAGGAAGATAGCGGAGTTCATCTCAAGGTGTCTAACTTGTCAAAGAGTCAAGGCGGAGCATCAAGTGACAAAAGGTCCATTGCAACCACTTGAATTCTAGAATGGAAGTGAGAGCACATTACCATGGATTTTGTTACTAGTCTTCCCAAGGTTTCTCAAGGCATTGATGCGATTTGGGTCATTTTTGATAGATTGACCAAGTCTGCTCATTTCTTACCTATACAAGAAACTTATACACTTGAACGTCTTGCTCGTATTTACATAAATGAGATTGTAAGACTGTATGGTATGCCAGTATCCATAGTTTCTGATCGAAGACCCAAGATTCACTTCATGATTTTGGGTTAGTTTGCAAAAAGCTATGGGCACGGATTTACGATTTAGTTCGGCATATCATCCTCAAATAGACGGACAATCAGAGAGGATTATTCAAACTCTTGATGATCTATTAAGACTCTGTGTCCTTGACTTCAAAGGAAGTTGGGACAAGTTCTTGCCATTGGTGGAATTCTCCTACAATAACAATTATCAAGCAAGCATTGGCATGGCTCCATTCGAGGGGTTGTATGGACGCAAATGTCGTTCTCTAGTATGTTGGGATGAGGTGGGTGAAACACGTTGTTAGGACCTGAAATTAGTACGTATGACTACAGAGAAGATTCAAATGATCCGCTAACATATAAAAACCTCACAAGATCGACAAAAGAGTTATGCTGATCTTCATCGAAAAGACGTGGAATTCAATGCTGGAGAACATGTGTTGTTACGTTACGCATGACCTGGTTCCATTATTTATTATTCTATTAGAATATCCTGTCTGTGCTTTACGCATGACCTGGTTCCATTATTTATTATTCTGTTGGAATATCTTGTCTGTGCGTTACGCATGACCTGGTTCCATTATTTATTATTCTGTTGGAATAATCTGTCTGTGCAGTCTATCGCATGCTTGGTGATTTCTTTTGTTATTCCATTCTTTATTATACTCAGTTGGTTAAAGTTTTGATTTCTATACTCCATGAAATTAGTGGAATATCCTTGATATTTGCGCTTCATCCAGTATCTTTTCTTGGAAATATTCTTCTGAGCATTCTTGAATTTTACTCTACAAAGAAGTATCATGTTGACAATTTGGACGTTATTGGTTCCTAAATAAATTAATTCTTGAACATGTTTTATTGAATTCTTATATCATTGTCATCATCCTCATGCTTATATTGTGATGAAAGTCATTTTTGGCTTACGTGGATAGATGGACTTGGTATGATTATGACCAGGGATTATTCGGTATAATCATGACCATAATGTAATGAATGATGTGGTAAAAATCCTCATTGGCCCGTAGTGCATTGATGAACAGTTGTTGAGATGAACATGACCAACTAGTGATAGTAATGAATATCCTTGGCTCATAGTGCATGGATAATTCAGTGATGTGGTTCATTTATTAAGCTGAGTCTCAGCGATAAAAGTGATGAAAAACCTTTTAAATCATAAAAGATAGTAGATTTTATTCTCTACTTGACTCTTTTAATGGATTGCTTGTTCCGTTGCAGTTAAATTTGATGTTGTTATATTCTATCAGTTTAACACTGTTGAAGGCTAATGATAATTTATTTGCATTATCTTAGTCATAATATTTTTTATTGGGCTAGTTGAGCTCACCCCTTTTCTTTCATTGTTCTCTTCAGGAAATGAGAATATAACTGGGACTAGTCGGGGAATGGAGTGACGGTCTAGATGGGTGTCTTAGTAGTCCTCACTATTCTATGTAATAGTGTGATAATAATTATAATAAGATTGAATTTGAGTATGATATTGTCTAGAAGACAATATTCATATTTAAACTCTCAGCATATGTTTTGTCGTATTTACACGACAGTTGTATTAATTAAGTTGTATTTGAATTTTGTACCATGTATTTGACGACTCAGAATGGGTGATGTATACCTATTTTGGGGGCGTCACAGACAGACCCCGATCGTCCCCCTCGTAAGGAGGAGTCCGACCCCCTTGCTCGAAGGGTGACAAAACTGGAAAAGTTACTGTTGGCGAAGAACTCGATGGGGACACCTTCGGCTTGTATAGGGTCACCCTTCTCACCCGAGATCAATCATGTAACGGCCGACTCCAAAAAAAAGATGCCCCCGATGGAGACATATGATGGGTTGGGTGATCCATACAATCATTTTGATGGATACGACAGGCTGATGACATATTATGGACATTCAGACGTTGCCAAGTGTCATATGTTCGCGACCACTCTAAAGAAGAGCGCCCGAGAATGGATGGGGACCCTGGCGGCCGGGTCGATTAACTCATGGAATAACCTTCGGGAGAAGTTTAATGCCCGTTTGGGAAGCAACGGGAGAAGGGGAAAGATCACATCTTCCCTCATGCAGGTTTCAGCAAAAGTCAGATGAGAGTTTGGGGCAGTACATCAAGAGGTTCCGAGAGGCTGTGGGGTCGGTAACAGAGCTTGAATTCCCACAAGCCCTGGGTTTCTTCACCACTAGGTTGGACATTGGGAAGTCAAAGAAACTGATTAAGGACCTGGTAATCAATCCTACAGGAGATTTGATAGAAGCTTTCCACCGAGCCGAGGGATACATAGAAATAAAAGAGGCAATGGGAAATTTTAAGCCCCACTCCCAGCCTTACGAGTAAGTCCAAGGATCAGGATAAGCACAACTTTTAACGGTCAGATAATCAGGGGAATTCTGACAGCTATGGTAAGAAAAACTACAATGGAGGAGGTTCAGGTAGTAGACGACCACCTTTCCCAAACAGGAATGTTAACAAAGTCTACACAGCTCTTAACACCGAACGGGAGAAGATATTGGAAGAGATGAGGAATAAACCTTTCTTTGAACCATGCCCGACAATCCCGAAGCCTAGAAAGAGGGGTCGAGATAAATACTGCGAATACCATCAATGTCGGGGGCATACGATAGAGATGTGCAATAATTTGAAGGATTTAATAGAGAAGAATGTCCAAAACGGATAGCTGGCACAGTACGTGGTAGGTCGGGAAGGTTCAGAAGCACCCCGAGAGGAGAATAGAGGGCCGACTTGGGAAACACTGTCGCAACTAAACCCGCAAGCCCGAGGCGTGATTGATGTCATTTCGGGTGGGTCAATAGGGCGTGTAACCAGAAGGAAGAGGAGTGGACATCTCGAGGCTGTACTGTCAGTTGCAAGTTCATCGCCCAGAAAGGATAGGCTTTACTCAGGAGTTTCCATCTCCTTCTTAGATGAAGATTACCCCACCGACCACATCGAACCACATGATGGGGCGTTGGTGATAACGGCATAGGTCGGGCCAGTGGATATGAAAAGGATGATGATCGATAACGGGTCCTCAGTCGACATACTGTACACGCACGCCTATCAAAGGATGGATCTAGAAGGAAAAAGATGGAGTTAGGTGGAGATGGTCCATTATATGGGTTCAGTGGGGACCCGGTACATGTTTCGGGCACCATTGAGTTTCCTGTCAGGTTCGGCACAGTCCCTCAGCAGGCAGAAGTTATGGTCAGGTTTTTTGTGGAACAGGTGGACTCGGCATACAACGCCATTTTGGGAAGGCCGACGTTAGCAGCACTACAAGCCGTACCATCTATACCACACTTTAAAATCAAGTTTCCGACACCAAACGGGATTGGGGAGGTAAAAGGTGATCTTGACATTGCCCGAAGGTGCTATCGAAATACCTTGATTTCTTCAGGGATCGGAGTCAGTAAACAGAAACAGACAATGGCCATTGAGATAGAGCTATTCACTGAGAGCAGTACCGAACCAATGGCTCTACTTATCGAGGAGACTGAAGATGTGGAGTTAATCCCCGACAACACATAGAAATTGATCAAGATTGGGGCAGGATTAACAGAACCATTGCGGGTAGGACTGGTGGATCTGATTCGGGTGTATGTCGATATCTTTGCTTGGGAGCCTAGCGATATGCCAGGGGTAAGTGAGTCGGTAGGGCTACATATACTGCATACAGGCCCGAAGAAAAAACCAGTGATACAAAAAAGAAGGATCTTCACCCCGGAAAGGCAGAGGATCATAGATGAAGATATCACTAAACTGCTGGAGACGGGATTCATTTTTGAGATTGACTACCCAAAATGGTTGGCAAATATGGTTCTGGTTCAGAAACAGAATGGAAAGTGGAGGTTATGCATCGATTACACCGATCTGAACAAGGCTTGTCCAAAGGATTTTTACCCTTTGCCTAACATAGATCAGCTAATTGGTGCCACATCAGGGTACGATATGTTGAGCTTCATGGATGCTTTCTCGGGATACCACCAGATTTCGATGAACAAGGAAGATATCCTGAAGACAAGCTTTATCACACATCGGGCCATATATGCTTATCGAAAGATGACTTTTGGACTACTCAACACTGGGGCAACTTACCAACGGATGATGAACTTTGTGTTCAAAAAGTAGTTGGGCCGAAGCATGGAGGTATACGTGGACGTCATGATTGTGAAAAATATGTCAGTCCGAGATCATCTGGAGGACCTAGAAGACTGTTTCGAAACGGTAAGAAAACACAAGTTAAGACTGAACCAGACCAAGTGCACCTTCGGTTTGGGGTCAGGGAAGTTTTTGGGTTACCTGGTCAGTAAGAGGGGCATCGAGGCAAACTCTGAAAAAATTCAAGCGATCTTAGACATGAGATCTCCGAAAACATATAAAGATGTGTAGAGGTTGACGGTCCAGATAGCTGCCCTTCGGAGATTTGTATCAAAATCAGCTGAGAGATATTTACCCTTCTTTGACACTCTCAAAGGGCCAAAGAATGAGAAGAGTTTTCAATGGACATCAGAATGCGAAGACGCGTTCCAAGGGATCAAAAAATATTTGTCTTCGACACCGTTATTGATGAAACCGATTCCCTCAGAACCTTTATACTTATACTTGGCTGCAAGCCCGATGGCAGTAGGGGCAACATTGGTGATGAACAAGGGAGGAAAACAGTTCCCGGTAGACTACGTCAGCCACGTTCTTTGGGACGCAGAAAGAAGGTATCTGAACCTGGAGAAATTCGCGTATGCCTTGATCATTGCAAGCAGGAAACTTCGGCACTATTTTCAGGGTCAGGTGATAGTGGTATATACAGATCAGCAGTTAAAGAAAGTATTGCACAAGCCAGAAGTGTCGGGTCGGCTAGCAGCATGGGCGATGGAGTTAACACAATTTGCTATAGAATATCATCCCCGGACGACAATCAAGGGTCATGCATTAGCAGACTTCATAGTGGAATGCTCTTTTACGGAACCGGATGTGAGTACTGGTCTCCAAAACTCAATAGGGACAGACCTCGTGGACTTTGTACGTGGATGAGTCATTCAACTTCTGACGTCAGTGGTGTAGGAGTCATTCTAACGAGTCCCGAAGGCTTCAAAGTCCAACAGGTGATTCGGTTTCAGTTCAAGGCCACAAACAACGAAGCAGAATACGAGGCCATACTAGCCGAACTTCGGTTGGCCCGAAGCTTGGAAGCACAAAGGATAGTTATCTACAGTGATTCATAGTTGATAGTTAAGCAGTTATCAGGAGAGTATAAGGCTCGGGGGGCAAGAATGTCGAAGTATCTGGCTGAAGTGAAGGATAAGCTCACATACTTCACATCACACAGCTGTCAGGGAGTTGATCGGTCAGATAATATGGTAGCGGATGCCCTAGCCAGGTTGGCAACCACCGAAGCAAGCTCCTTCAACGGATCAGTGTATCTGGAAGTCTTAGAATGGCCAAACGTACCAAAGACAGATGTGCTAGCTTTGGATCGGCTCGACTGCTGGCTCACACCATATATCGCGTATCTGGTAGAGGGGGTTCTACCTTCAGATAGGATCCTGGCAAGAAAAATCAGGCACAGGAGTTCGAATTTTGTCCTTATTGACGGAGACCTATACCGAAGGGCCTTTAGCTCCCCACTGCTCAAGTGCTTAACTCCATCTGAAGCAGAATATACACTTCGGGAAGTACATGAAGGAATTTGTGGGGATCACATGGGGGCCAAGTCACTAGGCGCATAAGATTTTGAGGTAGGGGTACTATTGGCCGATTATTTATACGGAGGCTAAAGAATTCGTCAAAAAGTGTCCCAAGTGTCTGCTGAATGGCACCTTCCCACACCAGCCTCCTGAAGAACTGTACTCGGTTTTGTCCCCAATCCCCTTTGCTGTATGGGGAATCGATATCCCGGGCCCCCTACCGAAGGCCAAGGGGCAAGTCAGTTTCGTGATCGTTGCTATCGACTATATGACGAAGTGGGTCGAAGCTAAGCCTCTACAGAAAATCACAGAGCAAGAATGCCTAAAGTTCTGCAAGGATGGAGTTGTTTACCGCTTCGGCATCCCGATGGTAGTGGTTTTTGATAATGGCAGACAGTTTGTGGGGTTAAAGTTCGAAGGTTTTCTGAAAGAGTTAGGAATTCAGCATCGCAGGACCTCAGTCGCCCATCCTCAATCGAATGGCCAAGTGGAAGTCACCAACCGAACCCTACTCAACGGGATTAAAAGGCGTCTAGACGAGCTAAAGGATCGGTGGCCAGAAGAGTTGCTCAGTGTTTTGTGGGCTTATCGGACTACGCCGAGAACGACCACAGGTGATTCTCCATTCAAATTGGCGTATGGAACTAATGCACTCATACCGGTGGAGATCGGTTCTCCTACCCTTCGGGTCAGTAAGTACAAAGAATTATACAACGATGAAGGCTTGAAAATAAATCTGGATCTATTGGAAGAAGTTCAGGACTCAGCTCTGATAAGGTTGGAGATCTAACAGCAGAGAACAGCCCGACACTATAATCAGAAGGTGAAGCGGATGAGGTTTAAAGTGGGTGATTTGGTCCTCCGGGTGTCGAAGGCATCAACCCCCTAGAACACCGGCAAACTGATGCCTAAATAGGAGGAACCTTATGAGGTGGTAGAGGTGTCGAAGCCAGGTACATACCGGCTTCGAGCAATGGATGGTTCGGAAGTAAAGAATACATGGCATGTTGGGAGATTTAGAAAATTTTACCAGTAATAGTTATGTCATTCTTTTCTTTATCCATGTAACCATTTCAAACTTAAATGAAATAAATGGAAGTTTTCTTCGGAAATGTTTAACTTCATCTATGTTCATATGACTTTTGGTACTCGATCAGATAAACATCGGGCTTAAAACCAATCAGAACGAGGAAGACGACATTACTGATCGGTAAAAGTCGCGGGTATAACTGATCGAGAAAATAATAATTTTTTAATCAGACAAACTTCGAGCATAATCCGATCAGAAGGTTCGGGAAGATATAACTGATCGAGATAAGTCACCAGTGTAA
The DNA here is from genome assembly GCA_020205505.1 of Panax japonicus. Taxonomy (NCBI): domain Eukaryota; kingdom Viridiplantae; phylum Streptophyta; class Magnoliopsida; order Apiales; family Araliaceae; genus Panax; species Panax japonicus. The sequence continues at coordinate 96,975 of JAINUV010001347.1, forward strand.
CTGATCGCAAAAATTTACAAACAAAAACTTTTCGTATTCATATCTACAAATTTTTACAAACCCCGATCGTATAAGATTCGGGTAAATTTGAAATAAAGAAAGAAAATAAAAGTTACAAAATTTTAAGTCCTAAAAGAAGCTATTCAGGAGGAGGTTCATCCCCAGCCTTGGACTCTTCATCCGACGAGTCGAGAAGGGAGGCATCGAGCCCAGCGGCCATCAGCTTCGCCCTAGCCTTTTCCCGATAAGTCTCGTACCCTTCACCGAATTGGGCCATGACTTTATCGTTTAAGGCATCGGATTCTTCGTATTTAGCAATTACAATCTGCTTGGCCTCGGCGAGTTCTCATTGCAAGACGATGACTTCAGCTGTCAAAGCATTGTTCTCCCGCATCATATGCATCATTTTGTCATGCATCTCAGAGAATTTCTCAGTAATAGCATCGACCGCCTTCTCCCGATCCTTAACCTTGCCGAACAAATGATCCCTCTCCTCCAAGAGCCTTTTGGCATGACCTTCTAGGCCGACGAATTCCTGCTGAATCAACGAGCATTATTCATTGAGTCCGTCGGCCTGGCGTTCGGCCTGGGTTGCCTTATTCTAGGTCTCGATGTGGAGATCCCGTTCCTTCTTCAAATCTGAGGTCAGACCCCGAACCTCAGCTTCAAGCAGCAGCACATCCATTCCCAGCTGAGCCTCCTTTTTAGTGGTTCGGGCGAGAGGAGGGATGGCCCGATCAAGAATGGCTTTGGCCTGCAACAAACACATACATCAGCTATGGGAATCAAAGCATAAGTTTATAAGAACAAGATAAGTAACCACAGAATTACCTGGCACTGAGCCCGGACGTAGGCCACCAAGTACTCTTCGGAAGAGAATCCCTTGAACCGTTCGTCATCGCCCGAAGCTTGAAATGATCGAACATGTTGAATGGAAAAACTTCCGCAGGACTCTTCGGCCAACAAGTGGTCGGCGTTCCTTGAGAAGTACTCGCCCTGGAAGTGGGAGTGGCGGCGGGTAGGGGATCAGCCTCAACAACTTGCTGTTCGGGATGTGGTTGCTCAGGGTCTTTGATGAGTCATGGCTTCTTGGGCCAGGGCTCGAGAGGAACCTCTTCGGTATCCTTTGAATCCTTAATCACCACGACCTGAGCGACCTGAGCGGGGGGAGGAGTCGCGTTTGGAGGAACCACGGTAATGGGTTTGGCGGGAGCTTTGGCGGAAGGCTTCTTGGTTTTCTTTAATAGAGCCGCCTTCTCCGCCCGGCTCATCTTCAGAAGATTCTTGGTGGTGGGTTTAGCAGAAGAAGTCGGAGGGGCTGGGCCCGAAGTAGAATCGGTTGACAGTTCAACTATCGGGATGGTTTCTTCCTCAGTCATCTCGTCGGTGATTGGAAGGAAGATCGGTTCGATGGTGATGGGAAGAGGAGTAAAAGATTCCGCGGCCCCTTCGGGCTTGAAAATTGTTACTACACAGAAGAGAATGAGTTAAGACATAAAATATCAGAGGATAAAGAAGGGAAATCAAGGGGGTGATTGATCGGTCAGAAGAGAGATACTTACAGCCGTGTTTGTATAAACTGTTGGGCTTCGGCACAGAAATTCACAGCGAAAATTAAAATTTTAAAGCAATTTTCGAAACCCTAAAACAGGATCCATGCGAAAAATCAATTAATTCAGAGGTTTAGAGATTATACCAGATATGAAAAAAACGAGAATCTGAAACCGACTGCGCCTCGAATCTCCAACGCAATACAAACCGATTGCGCCTCTACGGTATCCACACGAACGCCGCACGAACCGTCGAACGATTCTGCAATAAGAAGGACTTGCGGTACTAGCCACCAAAAAGAATGGATTTTCTGAAACTGTTTTCTCTCTAGTCTCTCTCTAAGAGCGGCTAGGGTTTTTCAATTATGATATATCCCTAAGTAGCTGCTATATATCATATATAGTAGTTAAAAGGAATTAATCAAATCAAAACCTAATTTCATAAAAACCGAATTATATATATATATATATCTCTTAATTAGTCTTAATTAAGTCTTACTTAATTAATATACATATATACAAATTATCCTTTTAATTTAAATTCGTGATTTAAATACTATTAATCATATTAATATATTTAAATCCTTAAAATTTAAATTAATTCCCTTTTAAATAACGTTCTATGTGTGTGACCCTATAAGTTTTTATTACATCGACAATAATTTTAAAATCATATTATAAAATTATAAACAGTGAGCGGCATCTAGTAATGCATCACTGCTACCCAAGTAATAATAAGATCGATGATTCGATGCAACCTTTTCGTGACCAATGTTTCAATGTAATTTAATCCTTTTAATCTTAATATCCTAGATTAAACTCGAGTCATGGAATGTGTCATACTCTTCATAATTTAATCTGAGTTTTCTTGATCAATGAGTAGACTATATGAAACAAATCTCTATTTGAATATATTACCAGTATATTAACAGTATCATCATATATATTACCAGAACACACATACAACGGAATATCATATATTCAATTTTATATCGGTAAACATGCATCATCATATATCATATATATAGAATACAATTAAAACACGTAATCTGAATTAATCTTTTCGCAAGTATAAATTGTAGATATCAAATGGCAAACAACAACAACACAAATAGTCTTTCATTCCGATTAGTCCTTGAAAAGGACAAGCTAAGTGGAATTAATTTCCTTGACTGGCATAGGAACTTGAGGATTGTCCTCAAACAAGAGTGTAAGCTATATGTCCTTGATGGGCCCATTCCTGTAGTACCAGCTGTCACTGCACCACGTGCGGAGCACAATGCTTACAAGAAGCATCAAGATGATGCTCTGGATGTGAGTTGTGTCATGCTAGCAACCATGAACACTGAGCTTCAGAAGCAACATAAGTTGATGGATGCTTATGAGATGATCGAGCATCTCAAGAAATTGTTCGAAGGGCATGCTCGACAGGAGAGGTATGATACAAGCAAGGCGTTGTATCACTGCAAAATGGGTGAACGTGATCCAGTTGGTCCACACGTGCTGAAAATGATTGGGTATATTGAGTACCTTGATAGGTTGGGTTTTCCAATCACTCCAGAAGCCCAAACTGACCTTGTTTTGCAATCTTTGAACAGCAGCTACTCTCAATTTGTTATGAACTATCTTATGAATGAAATTGAGAAACCCCTTACTGAGTTGTTGAGCATGTTAAGAACTGCCGAGAACAACATGAAAAAGGCAGGACCCGCTCCCATAATGATGGTGCAAAAGGGGAATGCTAAGGGAAATTGGAAAGGCAAGAAGAAGATAGGATCTAAATCTTTTGCCAAACCCAATTCCAAAACCAAACAGGCTTTAAAACCTAAAGGTGGGGTGTCTAAAGAAGGTGAATGTCACTTCTGTGGAAAACTTGAACACTGGAAAAGGAACTGTCATGCTTATCTGGAAGAAGTGAAGAAAAGAAAAGGAAGTACAACTTCTGATTCAGGTATATATGTTATAGAAGTCAACTTGTCTACTTCTACATCATGGATATTGGATACTAGATGTGGTTCTCAGATTTGTGTTAATGTGCAGGGACTCCGAAGGAGTAGAACTTTGGCGAAAGGAGAGGTTGACCTACGAGTTGGAAATAGAGCAAAAGTTGTTGCACTGGCCGTAGGAACTTATCATTTATCTTTGCCCACTGGGCTAGTTTTAGAATTAGAAGATTGTTATTTTGTGCCTGCTATAAGCAAAAACATTATTTCTGTTTCTTGTTTGGACAAGAAAGGTTTTTCATTTATAATAAAGAACAATCGTTGTTTGTTTTACTTAAATGATATTTGTTATGGTGTTGCACAATTGTTTAACTGTCTCTGTATTCTTGATTTAGAAATGCCTATCTATAACACAAATTCAAAACGATTTAAATCAAATGATTCAAATCCGACATATCTCTAGAACTGTCGTTTAGGCCATATAAATGAGAAACGCATATCCAAACTCCATAAAGATGGGTTCTTTGATTCATTTGATTTTGAATCATATGAGAAATGCGAGTCTTGTTTATTAGGCAAGATGACTAAAGCCCCTTTCACTGGACACAGTGAACGGGCTAGCGATGTATTGGGACTTATACATAGTGATGTATGTGGACCCATGAGTTCGTTAGTAAGAGGTAGATTTTATTACTTCATTATATTTACTGACGACTTTAGTAGATATGGATATGTGTATCTTATGAGACACAAATTCGAATCCTTTGAAAAGTTTAAGGAATTCAAGAATGAAGTTCAAAACCAATTTGGCAAAAGCATAAAGCCCTTCGATCCGATCGAGGAGGTGAATACTTAAGCCAAGACTTTGATGACCTTCTAAAGGAGTGTGGTATTATATCACAGCTCACTCCACTTGGAACACCGTAATGGAATGGTATATCTAAGAGGAGGAATCGAACCTTGTTGGACATGGTACGATCAATGATGAGTCATGCAGATCTTCCAATAAGCTTCTGGGGTCATGCCCTAGAGACAGCTGCATTCACACTTAATCGTGTTCCTACAAAGACGGTTCAGAAGACACCATATGAAATGTGGACTGGGAAACGTACTAGTATGTCGTTCATGAAGATTTGGGGTTGCGAGGCGTTCGTAAAACGTCTGGATTCTGACAAGCTCGGAACCAAATCTAACAAATGTAATTTTGTGGGATACCCAAAGGAAACAAAAGGGTATTATTTCTATAAACCTTCTGAGAACAAAGTGGTTGTTGCTCGAACTGATATTTTTCTAGAAAGAGAATTTGTCTCTAAAGGAAACAGTGGGAGGAAAGTAGAACTCGAAGAAATTCGAGAACCACAAAATATCATTGAATCTGAGTTGGAACATGAGCAGAAACCACAAGAAATTGTGGAAAGTGAACCTGCTCAAATTACACAAGTCATTCGTAGATCTGGTAGGACACGCCAAGAGCCTGAGAGATATTATGGATATCTTGTGACTCAAAACGGCGATGTGATGCTCATAGATCAAGATGAGTCTGCTTCCTACCAAGAAGCTATGAATGGACCAGATTCTGAGAAATGGCTTGAAGCCATGAAATCTAAGATGGACTCCATGTATACTAACCAAGTATGAACTCTGGTTGATACACCCGAAGGGGTAAAACCAATCGGGTGCAAGTGGGTTTTCAAGAAGAAAACCGACATGGATGGTAATGTACAAACCTATAAAGGCCGACTGGTAGCAAAAGGTTTCAAACAAATTCAAGGTGTTGACTATGATGAAACCTTCTCTCCAGTGGCAATGGTTAATTCCATCAGGATCTTACTTGCTATTGCAGCTTTTTATGATTACAAAATCTGGCAGATGGATGTCAAAACTGCTTTCCTTAACGGAAATCTCCTTGAGGATGTGTATATGACAGAACCTGAGGGTTTTGTCACTCCAAAAGATGCTGGAAAGGTATGTAAGCTGCAACGATCCATTTATGGATTGAAGCAAGCCTCTCGGAGTTGGAATCTTTGATTTGATGAATCAGTCAAAGAATTTGGCTTTATTAAAAATGAAGATGAACCTTGTGTATATAAGAAGGTTAGTGGGAGTCACATTGTATTCCTAGTATTATATGTTGATGACATATTAATTATTGGGAATGACATTCCTTCCTTACAGGCTGTAAAAACATGGTTAGGAAAATGTTTCTCCATGAAAGATTTGGGCGATGCTGTCTACATTTTAGGTATCAAGATTTATAGAGATAGATCAAGAAAATGCTCGGCCTAAGTTAAAATACATATATTGATAAAGTGTTGAAACGGTTCAGCATGCAAGAGGCGAAAAGAGGAAACTTACCCGTGACTCATGGTGTAAAGATCTCTAAGGCCCAATGTCCTAAATCACAAGATGATGAGGAGCGTATGAGAAAGATCCCTTATGCTTCGGCAATTGGATCTATCATATATGCAATGATATGTACTCTTCCGGATGTCTCGTATGCTTTGAGCATGACGAGCAGATACTAGTCGAATCCAGGTGAAGGTCACTGGACAGCAGTCAAGAATATCCTCAAGTACCTGAAAAGGACTAAGGATTCATTCTTGGTATATGGAGGTGAAGACGAACTAGCAGTAAAGGGTTACACAGATACTAGTTTCCAGACTAACAATGATGACTATAAGTCTCAGTCAGGTTTTGTGTTTTGCCTTAATGGTGGTGCTGTTAGCTGGAAAAGTTTGAAGCAAGAGACAGTAGCTGATTCTACAACAGAGGCTGAGTATATTGATGCTTCTAGTGTAGCCAAGGAGGCTGTATGGATTAAAAAGTTCATCACTGAACTTGGTGTTGTTCCAACCATTGTTGATCCGGTTGCTCTATACTATGATAATAATGGAGCCATTGCACAGGCTAAGGAACCCAGATCTCACCAACGATCCAAGCATATACTTAGGCGGTACCATCTCATCCGTGAAATCATTGATAGAGGAGATGTACATATAGGAAGAGTGCCAACAGATGATAATGTTGCAGATCCACTAACCAAGGCTTTGTCGCAGCAGAAGCCCGACGGTCACACTAGTTACATGGGTATTAGATACATGAGTGATTGGCTCTAGTGCAAGTGGGAGACTGTTAGAGTTTATGCCCTAGAGTCCAATTATTTGATATAATTGCTTAATGTTTTGATATTATATTTGATTAAATAAATATATGATTTTATTATGGTTTTATTTACTGCATAATATAATCGTTAACATAATAAAATTCCTTAGAATAGTGATACAAATTATATAGTTTCAAGTATGTGACTTGAACATGAGATTATATATTACCATTAGTATCAGTGTTCTTAAATGTCCCTAGTCAAGTATCATTGTTGATGGGACAACAATGATGCATTGAGACTAGTATGTGGATTGACTGATGACCGAATCTCATTGGTCATAAATATATGAGATATTAAGTCAATGCATAGGTACATGTTAGAGAACGATGTACTGGACAGACCCGCAATGAGAATTATATATGGAGCATTATGCGAAGTGTCATTAACCATTCTCATAGTGACAATGATGTAATGGTCCTCCGACCTGAAATCGCTATATTACTACACGAGAATTTATGTACTTTGATATCATCAAATGTCACCTTTAATAGGGTGGACTATAAAGGTGATTATTGGGTTCATCATTAATCGTGTGAGAAATATGAGTGATCTAGATGGAATTTAACCATCCTATATATTATGGGTGATATCCATAGGCCTCTTGATTGAGTAGGACTATGAAATGCATGTCCATGCTCAAATAGTGATTTGTTTCATATAGTCTACTCATTGAGAGGCCTATGGATATCACCCATAATATATAGGATGGTTAAATTCCATCTAGATCACTCATATTTCTCACACGATTAATGATGAACCCAATAATCACCTTTATAGTCCACCCTACTAAAGGTGACATTTGATGACATCAAAGTACATAAATTCTCGTGTAGTAATATAGAGATTTCAGGTCGGAGGACCATTACATCATTGTCACTATGAGAATTGCTAATGACACTTCGCATAATGCTCCATATAGAATTCTCATGGTGGGTCTGTCCAGTACATCGTTCTCTAACATGTACCTATGTATTGACTTAATATCTCATATATTTATGACCAATGAGATTTGGTCATCAGTCAATCCACATACTAGTCTCAATGCATCATTGTTGTCCCATCAACAATGATACTCGACTAGGGACATTTAAGAACACTGATACTAATGGTAATATATAATCTCATGTTCAAGTCACATACTTGAAACTATATAATTTGTATCACTATTCTAAGGAATTTTATTATGTTAACAATTATATTACGCAGTAAATAAAACCATAATAAAATCATATATTTATTCAATCAAATATAATATCAAAACGTTAAGCAATTATATCAATAATTGGCCTCTAGGGCATAAACTCTAACATAAACAGGCTTCACTGGACAGAACTACCAGACTCCACTCAGTTTTGCTCCATTTCTTATAAAAAGCCTTGAAGGCATCGGCTCGGTCCTTCGGGAACTTGGACACTTTGGCTATGGAGTCCTCAGGATGGGCCCAATGAGGAGAGTTGGAGATTAGTTCCTGAAACAACCCGGGTCAAATCCCAAGTCCGGAACAAATCTTGGGTCCAATCCCAAGTCCGAATCGAATCAAATCCATCCAAATAAGGCCTCAAACCACTGGCCCAATAGTATCTTCTTGGGTCATCTAGCCCATCACAGGCTCCCAAAGGTCATGACTTGAAGGTACTATTGGTAGTTACTTAATTCCTCATATAAAGACGATTTTACCCTATCTTTCGATGTGGGATGGGGTGTTACAAACTCCCCCACTTAAATTTATGACGTTCCCCGTCAGAACCGATCACACACAAGGGCCAAAGATCTTTGCCTCTCTAGCCATTGTGGGATAATACCGGCTGGCTTCGTTGTCCCCACCTCCGGACCTCCATCTCTCCATTGTGGGATAATACCACCAGCCTTCGTGTCCCCACCTACGGTAACCCGATCGGATGACCCGACCGAGCTTTCGAGAGTCGGCTCTGATACCATATGAAACAACCCAGGTCAAAATCCCAAGTCCGGAACAACTCTTGGGTCAAATCCCAAGTCCGAATCGAAATCAAATCCATCCAAATAAGGCCTCAAACCACTGGCCCAATAGTATCTTCTTGGGTCATCTAGCCCACCACAGGCTCCCAAAAGGTCATGACTTGAAGGTACTATTGGTAGTTACTTAATTCCTCATATACAGACAGATTTTCCCCTTATCTTTCGATGTGGGACTGGGGTGGTTACAGTTCCCCTGACGAAGAGAACACCACTTGTCGTGCCACCCCTTTTTCTCGGGGGGTTTTGATGAGGCGGGTATGCTGGCCCGGTTTGTTTAGTTAGCGGAGGTCGGGTTCTTCGACCCGGTGATTGTGAATAAGGCGGAAAAAAACAGAAAGTCGAGACAGGAATGATCCCAATCTCTGACATAATGCCAATAAAAGAAACTAAATGAATGTACGAGGTCTGCATAAGCTGTGCGAACCCGATTCCAACAAAACAAGGAAGGACAAGATAAATTCATGAGCGGAACCGAACCCCATACTTCAGAACTACAGGGAACGACCCCCATTCGCCCTCAAGCCTCCAAAACATTTTTCTCTTCGGGTTTTGGTACCCGAGCTTGTATTCTTTGGGATGTTGAAAAGGGTTCGGATATCAGAGATTTGAGAGGGCGTGATGGTGGAGGGGGGTGTGGAGATGAGAAAACTCCTCTTTGGAGAGTGATAAGCGTTTCGGACCCTAGCCTCGGCACTTATTAGGGTAGGGAGAATCGAGGAGGTAGTGGCGTCGATGGGAGCCATCGGCAAATCAACTGGAACCAGATCGCCGGTGTAACGGAGGGGGGAGTTGGTTCATTGGCAGGGGAATGCTAGAATCAGCCATTTGGTGCGAGATTGAAGGGGATGAGACACAAATGGGAGGTTTTTAGAAGAAAACGAACAAAATGAAGTTCAAAGACACACAGAGTATGCAAAATCGGTGAAGTTTGGTGAAGGAATGAGTTCACCGGAATCGCCTTGCCGGAAAAGTTAAACAGATATTTTTAAAGTGAAGGAGTTTGGAAAGAGTGATAGTGATGGTTGAAGTGAGGGTTTTATAGGTAGTCACACGCT